>CM021103.1:427027192-427336412 GCA_007115665.2 Sequoiadendron giganteum
TTCTTTTTAACTTCAACTGTAAAAATGTGGTGAGTATCCTAGGATTGATAGATTTGCTTTCAAGAAGAACAAGAAAGTGAATATCCTAGGATTGATCAATTTTAGAAACTTTGAAGTGGCTATCCTAGATTGATCAATTTTAGATAACTTTGAAGTGACTATCCTAGATTGATATGTTTTAATCCAACTGTGAAAAAAATCAAAATCTGACCGCGGACGCGTCGGATCCAGACTGATTTTACAAAAGCGCTGGAATATTGCACCAAAGCGCTAAAACAGTTACCTGATGCGCTAAAACCCGAAAGCGCCGAAACAGGGTACCGAAGCGTCGAAGTTTTCCATGGAAGTGCTAAATTACCCAATGCGCTAAAACAGTGACCGTAAGCACTAGAACAACGACCAGAAGCGCTAAAACAACAACCAAAAGTGCTAAAAATTTTAACGGAAGCGCTAGAACTCAAACACGCTGAAAACCTGCGTGACACTTTCCAGAAAATTGATAATTTTGATAAAACTGGGGTTAATGCCCCACGGTAGGCGCCAAATTGTAAGTGTGAAATAAGTGAATAAGCACAAAAGACACTTCTTAATACGACATTTTATCAATGATTAATCAAATCGAATCAATTCAAAATAGTAATCAATTGAAAGCGTCATATTGCTCTCTTTCTCCAAAGATTTATTAAATCCTGATTGCTCTCAGATTGTTTAAGCAAATAAGATTGTTAAAATGACTATCTGAAGAACGAGATGATACTAATGCAATGCTAAATGATAAAGCAATTAAACTAGCATGATATAGATGTGAAACAGATAATTGTAGCTACAGGAGGTAGCCATGGTTGAAAGCTTGATTGCTTGATGCTTGATGTGTGAATGCTTGATGCTTGAAGTCTGGATTCCTGCAGAGTAAGAGTGCAAAAGCTTGATTATCTGGATCCTTTTCTTGGTTCAATGAGGCTTTATTTATAGATTTCCTAGCTATAGAAATGCACAGGGAAAGCTTTGAGAGGCTTGGATTCGATCTGGAGAATTGAATGGTGAGAGATGGAGAAGATTGAGAGAAAGATGGAGATTGTCTCTACCCATGAAAACACCAGGCAAGAGAAGAGGAAAGATTGATGGAAGAGGATTGAGAGATCAAATTCCAAATTTGTCTCCAATTTGTCTCCAAAACTTCCCGTGAAGTTTCAATCAATTAATTTTGACATATTTTAGACATGATTCAGACATAGGAAATCTAATTCATTTTTGAGGAAATGTAGATTGGAATATTCCTTATGCTCTAATTTAAATATTTTTTATTTATTTAAATTAGGAAAAGGGAGATAAATAATTTAATAAAACAAACTATAAGATAGTTGTTTATTAAATTAAACTGAAGAATATGACAATTAATAAATAAAGTGTTTTGATCTTTATTTAATTAATTTAGAATTGATGTGATAGAATAAAATAGGGATTTGATAATTAAATCGAACAAAGTATTTAATTTTGTTTATTTAATTAAGATGAATTTAAATGTGAACTATATAAATAAATATTTCTATTTATTCAAACAGTAGAGGAAATTAGGATAATTAATCAAATAATTCGTATTTAATTAATAGGATGCTCCAGACCAATTTTAGGTGTATACAAATAGTTTGTTGTGGGTTGGGGTACATGTATCAAGAGTATGCTAGAGCATGGGATGAGATATGCTTGGGGTGCTTGTTGTCTTGCTCATCTTTACCGAGATATGCATGAGGTGGTGTATCGGGGTGAGAAGTCTATGTCTATAGGTGTTTCAATTTTTCACGTTTGGGCATGGGAGCATATTGCAGTGACTCATTCAAATGGGATTCAGGATCATTCTCCGAGTGATCCCTACTCTTATCATTATGGGGTCTTTATGCATTACACCTTGCCTGGGGACTTGCATTATTGGTGCTGTGTGTTTGATGAGATGCCTAGTTTCGTGTGGAGACCTTATATGAGTTGCGAGGTTTGGCTAGAGGATTCTGATCAAATTTTTTAATACTGATAGACCCGTTGGTTGATTGGTTGTTCGTCTTTTGTGATAGAGCATTATCTACCAGACCGAGTCTGTCGCTAGTTCAAAGAGAGACATGGGTGGGTTCTTGATGTGTATGAGGCTCATTTTGGTCGGACTACTCGGGAGGTCCGTGTATGAGGTCTCCAAGTTGATGTAGATATTGTGATTGTTGAGTTTAGAGAAATTTCCCTAGTTGGTTGAGGTTGGCCGGTTGGTGTGGAAAATCTAGGTACTACTCACGATTATGATGAGTGGTGGGAACAATGCAGGCCTTTGAGGGTTATTGATCTTGGGGGTGATCCCATTATGGGTAGAGCAGGTATTACAGGTCATCATAGGAGCAACAATGCGTTTAGGTTCTCATAAAGCATTTATATCAAGCTTGATGTGATGAGGCACGTGGTATTCAGGATGAGCAGGTGCCTCCTGTGTAGGGTTAGGGATAGGTTTCTGGTCCTCCACCAACTAGGGATGTTGATATATTGCTAGCTCAGATGACTTTGGCGAAAGATGCAGAGATTGCACGAGAATAGGCTATGGAGGCTTTGGTAGACACTTTGAGGGATGAGTGAGAGAGTGAGATTGGCCAATGACATGCTATAGAGGCTCAAGTACTGTTACTGACAACGGAGAGAGATACTCTCTGGGAAGAGCGTGACATTATGTGAGCTGAGCGAGATCGGTATCTACAGACACCCACCTATTATCAAACCTTATATGATACTATTGTTCCTAGGGCCTCTTGACGTCCATGATTTGGGGAGCTGAGTGTTGTGAGCGATGGCGGTGGTGGTGCAGGTGCAGGTGATCAATCTGTGAGACAACTAGATCTTTTTGGTGGTCAATAGTGTTTCGTCCTTCTTGTCAGGGTCTACCTTTTTGGTACTTGATCTTCATGCTGTTTCATTGTACAAAGGCATTTTGTAGACATGTGTTATATATATTCATTGGTCTAGTTGATCATATATATGTTATGATTTTATATTATCCTATCACACTTGTGTCACTGCGGATGATGACATATTCCCTTTTTTATGATGATATATATGAGATATACCTTCTTTGATTTAGCCTCATTTTATGCTTATGTGATGGTGATATATGATGATGTATGTTTATATGTGTTTTTGTGCTTTTCTGATATATGAATTTGATGTGGATGAATGAATTATACTTTGTCTCATTTATGATGTGATTTATGCTGATAATTGAATGCTCCATACATGATACATGATGTTTTTATTGGTTTATTATCATCATGATATGTATTGATAACATTTGTTGATGCAATATGGATATGGTACTGATGATTTTTTATGCAAGATGAATGTTAATCAGAAGAAATATTGATGATACATAGAGATATGATGTTAATTAGAAGAAATATGATGATAGATAGTTAGAAGAAATATGATGATTGATAGAAATGTAATGTTATTAGTTTTTGATGTGTTGCTTTTCCTTCACTTTAGAGAATTCATGGTTTGAAAAACCCCGTTCGATGTAGCAAACAAATATGATGCACTAGGGTATGAATTACCAAGGTGAATTTGTATGCATTGCATGGACTTTGACTCTACAAACAAAGAGTATCTTTGTTCATACCAAACATACAAAAACTTTGTTTAAAGTATAGGGGGGTTGTGTGAAAAACATTTTGGACCAATCACACACAGAGGTATAGAACACCTAACATGTAACTGCTTCACGAACTGTTTTAATACAACTTCCATACCCAATAAAGCAAGTATTTTCCATGGTAATATTACAAAATATCTTACAAACAACAAATTGAAATGACACTCAATTGCCCCCATTCCTTCTTCTCTAAATCCTTATGGACATCCTCGAGCTGAATTGAATTCATCATTGAAGGTACACAAGTGATTTTAAAAATTTTCTACTAAGTATTCATTGATCTTGAACAAATGTGATTACTTTTGAATTTTCAGTATTATTATACAAGTAATTGTAACAAAAAAATCATAAAATTGCATAATGTTTGCTGCTTTATAGAGCATTAATTTCATTTTTCATACTTGTTTCAGATCTACCTTGCATTCACAGTTGCATTTCAATAAGGTATTGAGCCCCTTTATACTGAAGGGAGAACAAGGCATCAATTCATTTAAACTATTTCTAACAAATTTTGAAATACATACATAGTCTGTAAGAGACTTAAAGAAACATACATGGAAAATGGAGCATCATCATCAAGAGATCAGTATACATAGCTACCAGGTTGATCACAATAAAGGAGAGAGGTATATATTTCAAGCATTCAAGTATGCTAATTAGTAATGCTTTCACATAATTCTAGAAAATTCATTAGAATTACCAAAATTCAAAAAAATGAGAACAAATATCTATCTTATCTCACTAAATATACAAAACAATGAAACTACCTTTCATGAATACTTGTTGCATAGAAATGATAACTCTATGCATTTGGAAGGAAAAAAAACAAGACAGTTTGAAATAGTACTACGATTAAACATTGAGGACAACCAAAAGGCATTGATATTCATGAAGAAGTACACATTGTTAAGTGGTATGGAGGGTTAGTGTTGAAGGTTCTAATGCCTATGTATTAAGGAGGCAACAATTTGTATAGGAAAATGATCAAAACCATAGTCACAATACTATGAAAAAGAAATCAAAAGCCAAATAATTTAAGAAACAATTATGATTTTCTCAAGTACAACATTGTGAGTGAAAAAACAAGTACAACATTGTGAGTGAAAAAGAAAACATCATCAAGAGTCATTCAATGAAAAGAGCAACACTTATAGGATCAATAATCATTACTCTTGATACACAGTGACAAAATGAATCATTTGCCAATCATTAGAATATGAATGGGCAATGATGGGTAGATCCAATTACATTTTTACAATAGGAAAATATGAATTGTCAAAGATTAAGTGCCAAAATTCCCAAATGTATAAATGCATGGCCACGGCTAAAGAATGGGGTTTACATGAAATATTAAATATAGAGGCTTCGAGCTCATACAAGTATGGAAAATACTCAAAATGGAAGAGAAACCATGACCTATCATGAAGAAGAGAGATCTTTGATCACATACAAAGAATAGGTGAAAATCACAACACAAGTGAAGAAACCAGATCGACCCATTCCTATAGTGAAACCCTCGATGCAAATATTAAAAAAAAGTACCCAAAACATAATTCTTGGCCACGACCATGTATTTGGCATGTGGGGAAAATGAATATAGAATGTTCGAGTCATGTGAAGCTTACGTTTTTCTATGTAAAATGAGACATTTAACCCTATATTCATCTTAAAAATCTCTCCAGTATGGGTCTCCAAATCTCAGAAGAAGGTGAAAGAAATATTTGCATACCACAAAAGGAACATCAATGAATTTCTTTCTCAAAGGAAAAAAGAAACAGTAGATTTATACTCTCTGAGGGCTTGAATCAAGCACTTATTCAATAGAGAACAAGAAATGAAGTGAAGATTCAAATGATGGAGCTTATCTTCATATTGTTCAAAGAAGTAAATGCATTTAGGGCCAAGGGTTTTCCCATAGTTCTTCGCCAAAATCTCAAACCAAGCTCTCGAATGGCAGCCTCAGAGCTATGATGCATTAGCAATAGGTTATTCATAAGAAAATACGTCATAAATTTGACCATGGTCGTGGCTTGAAGGCCAAAAGATGCTTCAATAATGAGGAATAAAGCCCAGTTTCGAGACAAAACCAACTTACCCAACGTCCTGTTTATAAAAAATATTCAAAGAGGAAAATATCAGAAGCTTTGGTCAACAAAGAACAACAAAAAGTCAAGGGTTCTCCAAACCCTTGCATGGAGGCCTCAACCACAGCAAACCCTCATGACAACCTCAAGTTTCTTCATAGATCACCAACCAGGTCAAGTGAATGAATGATTAGGGTTTTCCCTAAACTTTCTCTTGTCGGTGGTTATTATTGTCTGTTTATTAAAACAAAATAATTTTGCTCTATATTCCCCGTGGTCTCCAATATAGGGTTATGATATATGCAATGATATGGTCGGGTGGAGGTGCTAGGTATAGTGTGTAAATATTACTACATATACCTTAAGCAGTGCTAAATACATTGTAAAGTTAAACATGCATAAAAAATGCCAAGAAGTGACCAATGCACTATATACTTAAGTGCATATTTTATTCAAATATACTTGAATAATGTGATAGATATTGATAGATGCTAAGTATGGATGCATGGAGGGGAGTCATAAGGAGGATATTATATTTACAAATAATCATGTATTTATTTTTCCCTATTACTTTTTATTGTAAAGTGGTGTTTGAAAATTGTTAAATGCAATATTATCAATTGCTTTTAATGATTTTTGAAACAACTATTGTCAAAAAGGGGAAAATACTGAAAATACAATTTTTTCGCTCACGTGCATGTGAAGTTGAGAATTTGCATGTTTTTTTTTAGACTTCCATGCATAAGGGGCATTCTTGAGTTCAGTTTCAATTGGAGGAGTGGTTGTTGGAGAAATTTTTGATGAACTTGTATGCATGACCATTTTGAGACAGTAGGAGTGCAGTTAGCTCCAACTTTGAGCCCCTTTTTTAGAGGTTTTCATCTTTGCTCGTGAATGGAAGTTTGCACCTTCAGTTCACTTTCAGTGCCACCTCCATGCAGTTTGTTGAATTTTAGTCAACTTAGAAGCCAGTTTTGAGTCACACTTCAATTACATATAGTATCAGATGGATTTTTGAGCTATTTAAGCTCAGTTTTCAGTAATAGTGGGTCCCATTTTCATGTTTTTCTCTTTTGCTCATGAGAGAGATTTGGAGGAGGAAGTTTACACTTTCAGTTCCACCTCTTAGATGCTTTATGCATGCCTTTATTGTATATATTGGAAAAAGTTATTCTTTTTCCTTTAGTTCTTATTTTTGACCTCTCCTGGCATACCTTTTGTAGAGAAACAAAGATTTGTAACTCAAATATTTACTTAATACAGTTTTACAGCTTTACAGGTTACCTTAGTTTATCATTTTGTAGAAGTTTTTCCTTCATTATTTTTTGGAAATCAATTGTCTACCTTCTCATATTCAGGTGTTTTGCTTTTGTTAGTGATTTGATGTGAATTTAATGTGTTTTGAGTTAAAAACCTTTATGTTTAGATCTCATTAATGGATGCTTGTATACAGAGTCTGGTATAATCACAGGTCATAAATCATGCCATAGTTTTATTTTTATCTTTAAGTCATGAATTTTTTTATTTCCTTCATAAAGTTTTGAGTCACAGGCCCTTTTATGAAACACTTTTGTGGTTAAGTCGTTCAGTTAGAGTTGTGAAGATGGATTGTAGGAGATATCATTGTGAATTCAATTACATGTTCTTTCATCATTTGGGTGTATCACCCATAGTTTAATTTTTAAGTTTATGCATTCAAGTCAAGCCTTCTTCCCTTTTCCATCCAAGTCAAAGTTAGTCATTAGAAAATAAAAAAGGAATCCGACCTATAATCTGGAGGTCTAGTTTCACAATAGGGTACCCACAACCTGAAATTAGTCCAATGTTACACATGATTGCATAGCTTTCTAGCCTTGCATGCGGCTGCAAATCCTTGTGATAACAATTTTTGGCACACATGGTGGGACTCTGAAGTTCACTTCAAAGCAAGAATTTCATTGATAAAGTTACTGTTCTAGTATAAACAACAGTGTTTTCTGCCTTACAAAAGGTTACAAATATACCCGGTGATTCCCAACTCAAGATTTACAAGCAGATAAGTGCAGACAACCTATGAGAAGCATTTAGACGAGAAGAGGTTCTTCACCTTTCGAATATTTACAGCTCTCATCTCTAAAGGGAAGAGGAAGAACAAAAAAGAGAACACCTGGTCGACCTTCTAGGAGTCAATCGATATCTCCTGGTTCTAGACCAAAAATATTGCTTTCTTCATCTAGAAGAAGAGGCAGATGGGCTAGGAGACAACCATGATCTCATTTAGCTTCTCCTAGTTTTAGAACATCAATTTCACCTTCAAGGAGCCCAATCCAAGCAGTTACAACTTTTGTGCAGATATTTCTAGTATTACATCTTGTGCCAGTACTTCAGGCTCTTAATCTTAGAGTTCCAATAGCTCTGATGGCCAGGGCTCATGTGTTTGTACCATTTAATGGGGGCAGCCCATTAAACTTGGATCGTCACAATAACATTCTAGTATCAACACTCAAAAGCCTACCTTTTTTCATGGGTGAAGATCAAACCACACCCATAGAGAAAATAAGAGACATGGCTTCATTGTGTGTTGTTCATCATGTAATTGAAGAGAACGTTGCAATTGGACTTCTGGCAGCATCACTCAAAGGTAAAGCACTTCAATGGTTCAAAGGTTTAGCGGTAAATTCTGCCGCTACATGGGATGCTTTGGGGAATAAGCTGAAAAAATAGTTTCAAGATAAATATGATCATCTATCTCTAGTTGAACAAATAACGACTATAAAGAGAGCTCCAGAAGAACAAATGACATATTTCAACTTCCAATTCCATAAAACTTGGGACCAAATTCCAGCAACGGTAAGGCCAACACCTGATCATGCATTTTTGTATTATCTTAGATCATTAAATAGTGATATTGCTATGATGATACAATCAATGGGTGGTTTAATATTACCAACAACATATGACATTGCTACTAGAGCTGAAAATAGCTTTATGTAGGCTGGTAAAATTGCACCTAGGCCCCCTATGCCAATATTTCTAGATATCCAGTCTTCAATGCCCATTCATATACCTCTCATTGCCCCACTTCTAGTTGATCCAACCATAGGATATCAACCAATTGTTTAGAATAATTATTTTCCAACACAATTAGATTTACAAGAGCTTAGGGGTACTCAATAATAGATGGAAAAGTTATTGCAGACAGTTAGTAATGACTTGGTGAGTCTTAAGAGGCAACAAGGTCAGAATTTCAAGCCTTACCAAGCACCATTCCAGCCTAACAAACCACCTTATCAGGTAGATAATCAGGGAAAACAAAGGAATTTCAATCCCAGGCCACCATACAACTAGAATGTTGTGAACCCTTCAAAATATCTTGTACCTATGCAGAACAACTTAGCAGAAGACTATGTCTGGTGCTATCCATGCAATCAACCTCATAATCAGGCCACATGCATGAACAAAGTAATTAATCATGCTATGATGGAACAAAGCAATTACGTCGCTATAGAAAATGTAACAAAAGAAAGCAATGATCATCAGGATGATCAAATGCAGCACAATAATCTGGATGTTGCCATGATGAACAGGTAAGGGAATGAGTTTTGCGGAGTAAATTAGATACAAGGACAAAATCAGTCAACTACCTCTATTACAGCTAATAGGAGGTCAAAAAATAGAGCTATTGACCTGAGACTGCAAGCTATTTCCAATGAACAACTAGCCGACAAAGACAAACAATAGGCTGATAAAGGCAAACAACAAGCTATTCAACTGAAAAATCAGATTCCAACAACTCAAAATGTGCAGCCACAACCCTCTTCTTCACATAATGTATAAATTTTACCAAGAGGACAACCTGAGCCTGCTAAAGAGTAGCATAAACAAGCTGACCCTATTAAAGAACAACCGAGAGCTCAGCCTCAACCAACACCAGTGCAAAAAGAAGCTATTGTTCCTAAAGTACAACAAAAGGTTAGTGGTTGTTCTTTTAATATCATTGATCATATGAAAAAGGCTACTGTTAGCATCACCATGTTGGATGCTTTAAACCTTCTTGTGCAGAAGAAAGCCTGGAAGAGGCTCTTGCTAAGATATCCATTTTTGATGAGTTTGTTAAAAACCAACCAAGAGTCCTTGTGAACAGTTCAAAAAGAAAGAAAGAACAACCAACTCAAGAGGTAAAGCCATCACCCTTTTATTTCAGTCTAATTATTGGTGATAGTATAGTACATAATTACATGATAGACTTAGGAGCAAGTAGCTCCATTATGTCCAGACAACTAGTGGATAAGTTAGGACTGAGTTATAAGCCATTGTCAAAAGGGGTAGTCCAACTAGATGGTACAACCATTAAGTCTATTGGAGTGATTAAAGGTCCACCTCTTACATTACATGCATGTCCAAACTTTTCAATTCCACAAGACATATTTGTCATTGACTTACCTCCTTACTTCACGATTTTCCTTTCCAGAGATTTTACAACAAAGTTAGGAGGTTATTTGTCATCAGACTGGTCACACATGTTTTTCAGGACTAGGTATGGTACCAGAGTAACTATTAAATCAGATCCAAAAGCTAAAGACCATATTGAGCCTTATGTTACAAATCCCATAAACACAAACTTAGTTTTCCATGATCAGGAGGATTAAACCATGACCCCCGACCCCACTGTACCTATAGATGGCATACCCGACATCAATTTAGACGAGTCAAAAATCGAGAATCATGAGGTTGATCCATTCAATCTCATGAATGAATTAGGTTTGGGCGTTTACATGATTCAAGAGCCCGATGTAACTATTCCAAATCTGGTCAAAAGTAAAAAATAACCAAATCAACAGATGAATCAACTATGGAAGTTGTATTTTGATGGTTCAAGAAGTAAAGTAGGTGCTGGTCGAGGAGCTATGTTGATTTCACTTAAGGGAGTGAGGTATTATTCTGCACTTCACTTTGCTTTCAACTGTTCAAACAATACAACTGAGTATGAAGCGTCAATTCATGGCCTAGAATGGGCTAGAAAGAAAGGGATCAAGTGTCTGCAAGTATTTGGTGATTTTGAGCTGATCATAAATCAAGTACGAAATATGAACATAACTAAAAATGATTTGCTTAAGTTTTATAAGCACAGAACTTGGGATTTAATAAAAGAATTTGATGCATTTAATCTACACTCAATTCCATGAAATCTAAACAAAGAAGCAAATAAGCTTGTTGCTATTGGATCACAATTTGATATACCAGCTAACATACACAATATCGAGGTATAACAATATGTTAAAGTGGTAGTAAGACCATCTGTACATGATAATAAATTTAGTTGACAATTTTTTGATAGCGATGAGCAAATAATCAGTTTTCTGATGGAAGAGGCAAAGTTTTCTGCTGGAAACCAGTAGAAGTTTGAACAACAATATGAAAATCAAATTTTGCAGCTGAAGTCTAATAAGATTCCAAATGGTTTGGTAACCCTTGAATCAATCTTTAACACTGATGATCAGGTTAGAAAAGATAAATCCAACATCATGGTGAAGCAGGAGCACTACAAACCAATTGAGATATTCAAAGAAAAGCTCCTCAAGCTTGGAAAAATCTATACAAAGGAGGAACAACAAGCCTTTGTCTTTCTTTGCCAAGAATTCAATGACATTTTTGCTTGGGAATATGGAGATATGAAGGGTTTTAACCCTAAGTTAGCTCAACACACCATTGAGCTGGAACCCAATGCAAAACCAGTAAGACAAAAGTAGAAGCCCCTAAATCCAAAGTTAGAACACCCGATGAAGACAAAATTGGACAAGCTTATTGAAGGTAGTATTATTTTTCCAATCAAGCACACTTCTTGGGTTTTAAATTTGGTGCCTATTAGGAAAAAGAATGGAGTTGTGCATTGATTTCTATGATCTAAACAAAGCTTCACTTAAAAATCACTACCCACTTCCTTCAATGGAGCAGATATTGTAGGTTGTTTTAGGTTCAGAAAGGTTCTCATTGTTGGATGGTTATTTAGGATATAACCAAAATTTGGTTAAAGAGGAGGATTAGTACAAAAAAACCTTTACCACTAAGTGGGGTACTATGGCCTACAAAAAGACGCCCTTCAGTTTATCTAATGCAGGGGAAACGTTTCAAAGAGCGATGGATATGGCTCTCCAAGGTTTGATAAACAAGTTTGTTCTTGTTTATTTAGATGATATCACTGTTTTCTCACAAAATGCTAATGAACACTTTGATCATCTGAGACAAATTTTTGAAAGATGCAGAGAGTACAGGGTATCATTAAACCCCCAAAAGAGCATTTTTGCAGTTCATGAGGGGAAGCTTCTGGGTCACATCATTTCGAAGAATACAATCACCATTGACCCAAAAAGAATTGCAGCCATCCTAGATTTACCACTACCTGCACCCATAAGAAAGGCCTGTAGAGATTTCTAGGAAGGATTAACTTCGTTAGGAGATTCATTCCTAACATTGCAGCTTTTTTTGCAATCGCTTACAACCATGCTGAGAAAGAACATTCCATTTCACTAGACTAAGGAAGGAAATAACAGTTTTGAAGAGATCAAAGAGGCACTTGCAACAACCCCAACACTTATCAATCCTAATTTTGATAAATATTCTTGTATGCATTCAGAAGTGTTGATACCATCTATGGCATGTTATGTCAAAAGAATGAAGAAGGCTTAGAGCAGCTAATGGCCTTTTTCATCCAAGTTTTGCATGACTATGAAGCTAGGTATTAATTCGTTAAAAATCATGTATTATCTATAGTCAAAAGCCTTAAAAAATTTAGGCATATGCTTTCAATAATAAAATTCAGCTAATGGTTGCTCATTCCACTATTAAGGATTTCTTACTTAGCAAAGATATTAATGATAAAAGAGCAATCTGGATCAAAAAAATTATGGAATACGAAATTGAAATCAAGGTTACCAAAATTGTTAGAGGCAAAGGCCTATGTGAGCAGCTTGTTGGTGATCAAGAAAACAACATACTAGTCAAACAACAAGTCAAAACAACCTTCAACAACTAAGAGTAGGTCGCTGCTCCAGTTATATCAGCAAATTGGATACATCAAATGATCCATTATTTGCATACAGGTGACTGTCTTGAAGGCTTGGACAAGTCAAAACAAAGGTATTACAGACTTCAAGCCATTCCCTTCACTGTAATTGATGGTATTTTATACAAAAGGGATTATAATGGTGTCTTACTCAAATGTGTAGACCCTGAACAAATTGAAAAAGTTCTACAAGAATTTCATGATGGGCCCATAGGAGGCCACTTTGCACCCAGAACTACAACCCTGAAAAATAATGAAAGCTGGTTATTACTGGCCTAATTTGTTTAAATATTCCCATGCCTGGGTCAAAAAATGTAATAAATGTGTAGTCTTTTTAGGAAAGTAGAAGCTTGTAGCTCTGCCATTACATCCAATACAAGTGGAACAACCATTCGGCAAATGGGGACTAGATTTCATAGGTCCAATCAATCCACCTTTGAGTGCTGGACATAAGTGGATACTTATAGCTACTGACTACTTTATGAAGTGGACTGAAGCAGTTGCATTGAAGGAGGCATATGAGACATCTGTTTTGAAATTTATCAAGACATTGTTTCTAGGTTTGGTACACCAGATTCAATTATTTCTGATAACGCTTTAGCATTCACAGGTTTGAAGGTTTTAGATTGGTCAATAAAGCATAATATTTTTTTGAATACTTCTTCAAACTATTACCCCCAAGGTAATGGGTAAGCAGAGTCCACTAATAAAAACTTGATTAAAATCATAAAGAAGACAATTCAGGATAATCAAAGGACTTGGCACAATAAGCTAAAACTAGCCCTTTGGGATGATAGGATTACACCTAAGAGAGCAACAGGTAACTCACCTTACATTCTAGCTTATGAAAAATAAGCGAAAATGCCTATCTCAGTTGAGCTGCCTACATTAAATATGATCAAAGAATTGAAAATTGGTTGATGAAGAATCTATGGAGATTAGGCTAGCATAGTTAATAGAGTTGGAGGAAACCAGGAAGGAAGCCTTAAGAAATTTGGAAATCCATCATCCCCAGATGAAGAGAACATTTGACAGAAAAGCTACTCCAGGGATTTTCAAAGAGGGAGATTTGGTTTTTAAATGGGATGAGCTCAAGAGCAGGCCTGGTAAACATACAAAATTTGATTCCATGTGGGATGGCCCATACATTATCACTGAATGCAAACAACATAATGCATTCCAACTCTCAAGGCTGGATGGAGAGGTGTTACCAATCCCTGTCAACGAGATTCACCTCAAACAGTGTTATTAGAGCATCAAAGTTTGTAGTTGTATATAGTAGAGTAACTTTAGTTTCAGTTTTTCTTTCAATAAGTGCCTAATGGAACATTTCATTTCAGTATTGCTTTTCTTTCAATAAGTGAAGATGCTGCACCTATTTTCTAACTCTGTCTTAAACAAAGTCATGATTAGTTTTTAGTTTTGTTTGTTGTTGTATTGTTTCACCAGCTGAGTTACAAGTTTTCTGAGTCCAAGAGGACAAAAATGGAATCCATACCCAATGAATAAGCTACATAACTGGTCTATGGTGCTTAGCAGGCAAACACTCTGCAGAGGTCACCAAATTGTTACCTATTTTTAGCTACAACTCAAAACAGGTAGAGTTGAATTGCATTCATTAATGAAGGTACACAAATGGTTTCAAAAAATTTCTACTAAGTATTCATTGATCTTGAACAAATCTGATTACTTTTGAATTTTTAGTATTATTATGCAAGTAATTGTAGCTAAAAAATCATAAAATTGTATATTGTTTGCTACTTTATTCATATTGTAAAAACCAAAGTCCCACACAAGTCGTGGGAGTAGCTTAATTTTATTTTTATAACCAAATAATGAATATGTGAAAGAACTATAAACTACACAACTAAAGATAATGTAAACATAAAAAAGAGTGATTATACTTTATGTCTTCAAGTTGTTGTGTCTCTAGTGTCTCTAGGTTGTTTCAGCTCCAAGCTCCATGGTTTCCTGCAAGATTGTTGAAAGGTGGTGTTAGAGCAATGATAAATCACATCCTTCCTCATGCCTATATTACCAACAAAAATGTATCCTACAGCCTATCAGACATTCATCAGATGATTAAGTAATCAAAAAGTAGATGATCAAAGAGCATAAGTTCAATGGAAGCTTTTAGGTTCAATTATTTTGCTAACATATTTGTTCACTGTGCAGGTATAGGGGAAATCATGTTGCTATTATTTATTAGATATGTGGAGTAAAATGGGCTCCCATGAGGGTTGATCCCAACATATCAGGAGGACACACTCTCATCTATACATGAGTCATCAAATATTCAAAATGTTCATGAAATAGGACTGCTGTCATAAGAGAAATTCATAGAGGCAGCCTTCAATTCAGCATGATGAAAACATATTGAGAAAATCATCCTTTTTCTCATCATTCAAAAGAAACAATCAAAAAACATGTTAAAAGAGCATTAATTGCATTTTCCATACTTGTTTCAGCTCTACCTTGCATTCACAGTTGCATTTCAATAAGGTATTGAGCTCCTTTATGCTGAAGGGAGAACAAGGCATCAATTCATTTAAACTATTTCTAAAAACTTTTGAAATACATACATAGTTTGTAAGAGACTTAAAGAAACATACATGGAAAATGGAGCATCATCATCAAGAGAGTAGTCTACATAGCTACTAGGTTGATCACAATAAAGGAGAGAGGTATAGATTTCAAGCATTCAAGTATGCTAATTAGTAATGCTTTCACAAAATTCTAGCAAATTCATTAGAATTAGCAAAATTCAGAAAAATGAGAACATACATCTATCTTATCTCATTGAATATACAAAACAATGAAACTACCTTTCATGAATACCTGCTGCACATAAATGATAACTCTATGAATTTGGAAGGAAAAAAAAACAAGACAATTTGAAATAGTACTGCAATTAAACATAGAGGACAACCAAAAGGTATTGATATTCATGAAGATGAAGTACACATTGTTAAGTGGTATGGAGGGTTAGTATTGAAGGTTCTAATGCTTATGTATTAAGGATGCAACAGTTTATATAGGACAGTGATCAAAACCACAGTCACAATACTATGAAAAAGAAATCAGAATCCAAATGATTTAAGAAACAGTTATGATTTTCTCAAGTACAACATTGTGAGTGAAAAAACAAGTACAACATTGTGAGTGAAAAATCAAACATGATCAGGAGTCATTCAATGATAAGAGCAACACCTATAGGAATATTAATCATTACTCTTGATACATAGTGACAACATGAATCATTTTCCAATCATTAGAATATGAATGGGCATTGATGGGCAGATCCAATTACATTTTTACAATAGGAGATCTTGTAAAAATTAACATGAATTACTTATGCTTTCACAACTATTATTTATATACTTATCTCACTGTGTCTTCACTTCTTTTCTAAAGAATTTAAGGTTCAAGTGAGCAAATTACATGAGGATTACTGTCATTTAATTACTTTTGATCATGCACATCAAAGTGTACACACTGAATAGTGAAGGTACAATGCAGGAGCCAATGATATTATAGAAATAATGAAGGCACTTTATATGAAAGAGGTGGGGCAACATACAAATGGTGGATTTCTAAAAAATAAAATTATGTTCAATAGAAAGGACAAAGATGACAGTGTGGTTGAGATTCAGATTCAAAGCAATGTTTAGTATGCAAACCTATGAGAACAAGTAAAGTGGACAATATTCAATGGAGTAGCCAAGCCATTGCATTTTCTTGTGGAACAATTGTCAAAGATTAAGTGCCAAAATACCCAGATGTATAAATGCATGGTCGCGGCTAAAGAATGGGGTTTACATGAAATATTAAATACAAAGGCTTCAAGCTCATACAAGTATGGAAAATACTTAGAATGGAAGAGAAACCAATACCTGTCATGTAGAAGAGAGATTTTTGGTCACATACAGAGAATAGGTGAAAATCACAACACAAGTGAAGAACCCAGATCGACCCATTCCTATAGTGAAACCCTTGATGCAAATAAAAAAAAGTACCTTGAAAAGAATTCTTGGCCGCAACCATGTATTTGGCATGTGGGGAAAATGAATATAGAATGTTCGAGTCATGTGAAGCTTATGTTTTTTTGCTGTAAAAAGAGACATTCAACCCTATATTCGTTGTAGAAAGCTCTCCAGTATGGGTCTCCAAATCTCAGAAGAAGGTGAAATAAATATTTGTAGAACACAGAAGGAACAACAATGAATTTCTTTCTCAAAGGAAAAAAGAAAAAGTAGATTTATACTCTATGAGGGCTCAAATTGAGCACTTATTCAATAGAGAACAAGAAATAAAGTGAAGATTCGAATGATGGAGCTTACCTTCATATTGTTAAAAGAAGAAAATGCATTTAGGGCCATGGGTTTTCCCATAGTTCTTCACCAAAAGCTCAAACCAGGCTCTCCAATGGTGGCCTTAGAGCTATGATGCATTAGAAACAGGTTGTTCACAAGAAAAGACGTTAGAAATTTGACCATGGCAGTGGCTTGAAGGCCAAAACATGCTTCGATAATGAGGAATAAAGCCCAATTTTGAGACAAAACCAACTTACCCAACGTCCTATTTATAAAAAATCTTCAAAGAGGAAAATCTTAGAAGCTTTGGTCAACATAGAACAACAAAAAATCAAGGGTTCCCCAAACCCTTGCATGGCGGCCTCAACCACAACAAACCCTCATGATGAACTCAAGTTTCTTCATCGATCACCGACCAAGTCAAGTGAATGACTGATTAGGGTTTGCCCTAATCTTTATCCTATCGGTGGGTATTATTGTTTTTTTATTAAAAAAAATGATTTTGCTCTATATTCCCCGTGGTCTCCAATATAGGGTTATGATATATGCAATGATATGGTTAGGTGGAGGTGCTAGGTATAGTGTGTGAATATTACCACATATACCTTAAGCAGTGCTAAATACATTGTAAAGATAAACATGCATGAAAAATGCCAAGAAGTGGTCGATGCACTATATGCTTAAGTGCATATTTTATTCAAATATACTTGAATAATGTGATAGATATTGATAGATGCTAAGTATGGATGCATGGAGGGGTGTCATAAGGAGGATGTTATTTTTACAAATAATCATGTATTTATTTTTCCCTGTTACTTCTTTATTATAAAGTGGTGTTTGAAAATTATTAAATGTAATATTATCAATTGGTTTTAATGATTTTTGAAACAACTATTGTCAAAAAGGGGAAAATGCTGAAAATACTAATTTTTTTTTTGCTCATGTGCATGTGAAGTTGAGAATTTGCATATGTTTTTTAGAATTACATGCATAAGGGGCATTCTTGAGTTCAGTTTCAGTTGGAGGAGTGGTTGTTGGAGACCTTTTTGATGAACTTGCATGCATGACCATTTTGAGATAGTAGGAGTGCAGTTAGCTCCAGCTTTGAGCCCCTTTTTCAGAGGTTTTCATCTTTGCTCGTGAATGGAATTTTGCACCTTCAGTTCACTTTCAGTGCCACCTCCATGTAGTTTTTTGTCTTTTAGTCAACTCAGAAGCTAGTCTTGAGTCACACTTCAGTTACATATAGTATCAGACGAAGTTTTGAGCTGTTTAAGCTCAGTTTGCAGCAATAGTGGGTCCCATTTTCATGTTTGTTCTCTTTTGCTCATGAGAGAGATTTGGAGGAGGAAGTTTGCACTTTCAGTTCCACCTCTTGGATGCTTATGCATGCCTTTATTGTATAGTGGAAAAAGTTAGACTTTTTCCTTTTTAGTTCTTATTTTTCATCTCTTCTGGCATACCTTTTGCAGAGAGATAAAGATTTGTAACTCAGGTTTTTACATTAATACAGTTTTACAACTTTACAGGTTACCTTAGTTTATCATTTTGTAGAAGTTTTTCCTTCGTTATTTTCTAGAAATCAGTTGTCTACCTTCTCATATTAAGGTGTTTTACTTTTGCTAGTGATTTGATATGAATTTAATGTGTTTTGAGTTAAAAACCTTTAATTTTAGATCTCATTAATGGATGCTTGTATACAGAGTCTGGTATAATCATAGGTCATAAATCGTGCCATAGTTTTATCTTTATCTTTAAGTCATGAAAATTTTGTTTCCTTCATAAAGTATTGAGTCACAGGCCCTTTTATGAAACACTTTTGTGGTTAAGCCGTTCAGTTAGAGTTGTGAAGAAGGATTGTAGGAGATATCATTGTGAATTCAATTGCATTTTCTTTCATCATTTGGGTGCATCACCCATAGTTTAATTTTTTAAGTTTATGCATTCAAGTCAAGCCTTCTTCCCTTTTCCATCCAAGTCAAAGTTAGTCATTAGAAAATCAAAATGTAAGCCGACGTATAATCCAAAGGTGTTGTTTCACAATAGGGTACCCACAACCTAAGATTAGTCCAATGTTACACAGGATTGCAGAGCTTTCCAGCCTTGCATGTGGGTACAACTCCCTGTGATAACAATACCTATTCTAGGAGTGCCACAAAAGTGGTTTTCACTCAAAGAACATTTTATTTCTCTTTACTGTTTTTCTTGCTTTTTGATTTTTTTGTATTTTTTTGGATTTTTACCCTTTTACTTGGGGTATTCTGACGTGTTTCATGTATAGAAATTCTTGAGGTGGTTGTTGTTTAGCCGTTCAGCTAGAGGTTCTCCTTCAGGAGTAGCCAACTGGTATGCCCCAGAGCCATAGCTTGCTGTTATGATGAACGAGCCTAAGCAGTTGGGTTGAAACTTTCCCTTGCCATCTTGATTCAA
This sequence comes from Sequoiadendron giganteum, assembly GCA_007115665.2. Taxonomy (NCBI): domain Eukaryota; kingdom Viridiplantae; phylum Streptophyta; class Pinopsida; order Cupressales; family Cupressaceae; genus Sequoiadendron; species Sequoiadendron giganteum. Next base: position 427,046,738 of record CM021103.1, read on the forward strand.
TTGTATCTTTTGATTCTCCTTGAGGACTAAGTCACCGACTTGAAATTTCTTGTCTTTGATTCCCTTGTCATATCTTCACTTGAGTTGATTCTAATAATCTTGTAGATGGTTTAACGCGCTCAAACGCCTTTCATCTAGGAGCTCTAATTCATTCAGTCTGGATACCCTATATTCTTCATTGCTGACCATGCCTTTTAATGAGACTCACAATGAGGGGATTTTGACTTCGATAGGTAATACAAATTATGATCAGTCGAACAAAGAAAAGTGTGTGGTGCTAGTTTTTGTGTGAATGCTAGTTCGATAAGCCCATAAGGTTGGGTTTAGGCACAAATTCCAATCACGACCGACATCATTGATAGTCTTTTTTAGTATTTTTTGGATTTTTTGATTGGTTTCCTCTGCCTGACCATTTACTTGAGGATAGTAGGGCATAGAAAATATATGTTGGATAGAGAAATTGGAATAGAGTTCCTAGACATCTTGATTCTTGAATGGGGTACCATTGTCTATTACAATTGTTTGTGCGATTCCATACCTACAAATGAGATAATTGAAAATAAATTTTGATATCTATTTGTTGGTGATATAGGTCAATGGAATTGCCTCTATCCATTTAGTGAAGTACTATTTTGCAATGATAGTGAATTTATGCCCGTTGGATGAAGCAGGTGATGTATTACCTACCAAGTGTAAACCCCATTGTGAAAAAGGCCATGGTGTTGTGATGGGTATCAAATCCTGTGCTGGTGCATGAACTAGATCATTGTGTTGCTGAAATTGTCGAAACCTTTTAGAATTTTGAATGTAGTCTTGCTCCATGGAGGGCCAATAGTATCCTGCCCTAAGTAGCTTCTAGACTAGGTTAGGTCTGCTAGAGTGGGATCCATAAATACCTTCGTGGACCTCTTGTAAGACCGTTTGTACTTCTTCTACATTAAGGCATCAAATTAACATACCATCTAGGCTACAATGGCATAGGGTTTCTCCTAGGATCATAAAACAGGAGGTTCTATGAGTGGAGGTTTTCTTTTGAGTAATCGTTAAGTCAAGTGGTATGACACCATTCTGGATATAGTCAAAATTATCTTGGTACCATGGGGAGTTAGGACCAACAACAAAACATACCATTTCTGATTCTGGGATGTCGAATGCAGGCACTAGTAGTTGTTCCATGAGGAATTCATAGTTAGGCACATTCTGAGGAATATCAAGCAGCGAGCCTATCATTGCCATTGCACCAACATCTCTGTTATTGATCCTAGGAACTTGTTCAAAGGTTATTTTGATGAAGTAATCCTTGATGCTATCCACCATTATTTTGTATGGTACCAATTTGTCATCTTTTTTTTGGTATTCATCGTTCACCTGTCTAATTATTAGCTGAGAGTCTCCAAAGACATATAGCTCTTTTATTCTCCATTCAATCACCATTTTGAGCCTTGTGATAAGAGCTTCATATTCTAAGATGTTGTTTGTGTAGGGGAATGCAATCTTGTAGGCCTTAGGTATACTATCTCCTTGTGGTGTGAGAAATAAAATACCTACTTTAGAACCATGTTGAGTATGGGACCTGTCAAAGTATAGAGTCCATTGGCATGTTTGTTTTGTCATCAAGACACTCTCATCTAGAAAATCCACTATGAGAGGTTTATGATTATCTATGGGTGGTTCAGCCAGTTGGTCTGCTATGAATTGTCCCTATATAGCTCTCTTGTCCATGTACTCTATATCAAATTCACTCAAGATCATCACCCATTTGGCTATTCGACCTATTAAGGCTACTTTTGTTAGTAAATATTTGAGTGGGTCCACCTTCAAAATCAGTTTCACCTTTTTGTTTAAGATGCAATGTCTCATATTTTGTGTTGAAAACACGAATGAGAGACATGCTCTTTCAATGGGTGAGTAGTTTATTTTAGAGCCCACTAGTGTTTTTTTGATATAGTAGACTGCCCTTTCTTTATTGTTATCATCTAGCTAGTCCAAGAGAGCTCCAAGTTCTACTTGTGTGGTAAACACATAAAGTATCATCTCCTTTCTTGGAATAGGTGGCATGAGTATAGGAGGAGTAAGTAGATACTCCTTGACTTGATGGAATGCTTGGTCACATCTCCCATCCCAATTTAAGGTGATGCCCTTGTGTAGGAGATGAGTGAAAGGGTGGCACTTGTCTGCTAGTTGTGTGGTAAATCGCCTGATGGATTGTAGCTTCCCTTGTAGGCTCCTTAATTGTTTAAGTGTCTTTAGAGGAGGCATCTCTATTATAGCTTTTACTTTAGTAGGATCCACTTCTATCCCTCTTATTAAAACTATGTACCCCAACAACTTTCTAGATGTTACTCTGAACACACACTTTTTAGGATTGAGTCTAAGATTGTACTATTCCAATTGATCAAACACCCTTGCTAGGTTTGTCAAGTGATCTGCCCTTTTGATTGAATTTGCTAGGATGTCATACACATAGTCCTCCATGATTGTGTGTAGCATGTCATGGAATATGGTAGTCATCTCTCTTTGATAGGTTGCTCCTACATTCTTTAGACCAAAAGGCGTTACATTCCAACAGAAATTCCCCCAAGCACAAGTGAATGTTGTTTTATGTTGGTCATTTGGAGAGATCTTTATTTGGTTGTATCTAGAGAAACCATCCATTAAGGATAGCATCTCATGCCCTGTTGTTAGATCTACGATCATGTCAATGCTTGGAAACAAAAAGTCATCTTTTGGATAAGCCTTGTTCAAGTCTTTGAAATCTGTACATATCCTTATACCCCCAGTAAGTTTGGACACTGGTACTATATTTGATATCAATTGTGGATAGTCGATGGGTCTAATGAAACCCACATCTAGTAGCTTCTTTAGTTCTACCTTTACCAGTAATTCTATTTGGGGATGCATTTTCTTGAGTTTTTTCTTGATAGGCTTTGCTCCAGGGATAATAGCTAGATGATGCACCACTAATGCTGGATCTAGTCCAGGCATGCCTACATAGGTCCAGGAAAATTTTACCTTTCTCTCATTGATGAATGTTGTGAAATTGTGCTAGATCTTTCTCTAAAAAGACTAAATGATTACTTGCAATGATTTTTCCAACCATGGCTTGGAACTGACTGGGATCGATGTCATTAGGGACCGATGTTTCCAATATCTCCCTATGTGTGGGTGATAGTTTTAATAATTCTAGGATGGAGATAAGGGCAGGTGTCTTCTTTAATTGCTCCACAATGTTTTAGTCACTTGGTGACTTGATTGTGGGTTTGGGAGGTGCTCCTTGTATTGTAACTCTTCCTTGATGGGTAGTTAAGTTGCAGCTGTTATCTCCTCCTCGTATCGTTACTACATTTTCCCTATTGTTGTCAACCTATGAGAGGGTCCCTAAACCCATGTCACCATATGTGTAATTAGAATTGTGATACTCTTGTCCCTTTCCTTTATCATTCCTCTTAGCATGGTTTGGAATTAGGTTTGAGTATATTTTTAGGTCCTTGTTTCTAGGCTAATGTTCCATGTCTACTTCTCCTTTGTCTATCAAGTCTTGGATGATATTTTTGAGGTGCATGCAATTGTTGGTCATATGTCCTTTGATCACATGGAAATCACACAAGTCTTTATCATTGTACCATGGTGTGTTAAAGCTAGGTTCCTCATAATTTGGGAAATTGTTCATTTTGATGAGGTTTGGTTGTACTAGTTTGCACATAACTGTTTCAAGTGACTCACCTAATATAGTGAATTGCCTCCTAGGTTGATCATATTGCCTCTATTGCCTTCCCTGATTTGTCTATTGGTTTACAACCTGATTGTTCTTTTGGTTGATTTGTGTGTTGTTCAGACCATAGCTTGTTTGTGCCACCTGAGATTTGTTTTGATTTGTGTTCTATGTATTCCATTCTGCTCTAGCGTCTACCACTCCATTGTTTGTGGTGTTCTTGTTTTTTTCCCAAACTTTGGGTTTCTCATTTGAGCTAGAGGGACTATCTTTTGAGCTGTTTGTTATTAAGGTTCCCCTTGCTATAAGGGATCTCTCGATATGTAACCCCAAGTCTATAGGATATAGCATAGTGAGATGGTAGTTTATTTTGGGTAGGATATTCATGATGAAAATATCCAGCAAATATTTGTCTGGAATGGGCCATTTGTATCGACTTGCTTTGTGTCTCCATCTCTGTAGGTAGGAAGTAAAGGACTCTTTTGGGTTCTTTTTGATTGTGGAAAAACTAGTGATGGTGACATCTTGTTCTATGTTGAATGAGAATTAGGTTATAAATTTGCTAGATAGCTCATCAAAAGTTCTGATTCTGGGTTGTAGATGGATGGACCACTCCATTGCGTGACCTATAAGGTTGTGTGGAAAGAGCCTCATGAGATAGGCATCATTTTTTTGTACCTCCATACATGATATCGAGAAGTATAATTAATTCTCTACCAATCTCCTACTCCTTTATACTTTTGATCAAACCTGGGTATCTCAAATTTCTTTGGAAAGGGTAGTGTTGTGATGGAACGATCGAATGGGAACAAACAAATTTCCTGCAGAGTGTAGGTCTTCTTCTATTTTCCTATCTGCATATCTACTATTTGTTGAGTGACAACATATAGTTTTAGTTCCATCTGTGTTTTTGCTACACATGTTTGCAAACTCTACGTGAAATAACCTTGTTGCCCTACTAGGTTTTGGTCATAGATTGGGCATTGTGAAGGTACAAGACCTTGATAGCTATATGGGATGTAAGGAGGGTTAACTCCTTGTTGTGCATAAGGAGGGTTAGTCCCTTGTTGTTGGGGTGGAATATACAAAATGCTTCCCCGATGATGCATTTTCGGGTGATCTTGTTAATGAGATGACTGAATAAGGGTGTTCTGTGGCACCACTTGCTGGGTAGGACTAAACCGAAGGTTACCCTAGTGATGCGTTGGCAGGATACCTTGTCGATGGGATGAATGAATAAGGGTGCTCTGTGGCACACCTTTCTGGGTAGGAATAAAATGAAGGTTACCTTGATGATGTGTTGGTAGGATACCTTGTTGATGGGTTGACTAAATAAGGGTGCTCTATGGTACACCTTGTTGGGTAGGACTAAAATGAAGGTTACCCTGATGATGCATTTGCGGGATACCTTGTTGATGGGATTACTAAATAAAGGTGCTCTATGGAGCACCCTACTGGGTAGGACTAAAATAAAGGTTACCCTAGTGATGCATTGGTGGGATACCTTGTTGATGTGATAACTGAAGGAGGGTGCTCTGTGGCACACCCCATTGGGTAGGACTATAATGAAGGTTACCCTGATGATGTATTTGCGGGATACCTTGTTGATGGGATGACTAAAGGAGGGCGCTCTGTGGCACACCCTGCTGGGTAGGACTATAATGAAGGTTACCCTGATGATGTGTTTATGAGATGCCTTGTTGATGGGATGACTGAAGGAGGGTGCTCTATGGCACACCCTGTTGGGTAGGACTATAATGAAGGTTACCCTGATGATGCATTGGGATGACTGAAGGAGGGCACTATGTGGCACATGCTATTGTGTAGGAATATAATTAAGGTTACCCTGATGATGTGTTTGCAGGATACCTTGTTTATGGGATGACTAAAGGGGGGAGCTCTATGGCACACCCTGCTGGGTAGGACTGTAATGAAGGTTACCTGGGTGATGCGTTTGTGGGACACCTTGTTGATAGTATTGTTGGTTCAAAAGGGGACGCTCTTTTCCACCTTGTTGAAGGTACTAATTTTTTAGAGGGGGACCTTGTGTTCCACCCTGTTGATGGTACTGATTGTTCGGAGGGGGACCCTATGTTCCACCCTGTTGATGGTACTTATTATTCTGGGAAGGGTCGATATTGAAGTGTTCTACGAGATATATTGCTTAGGAGGTGGATTGTTGTTTTGAGGTTCATATTGAGATGGCCCCCCTTGATACATTTGTGCCACGATGGCTTGTTCAACTTGAGTTGGTTTTCTGAATAAGGGGTTCTCTTTGGGTTGATCACTGATTTGTGAGAAAACAGGTGGCATATTTGGCATCTCTGAAGGTTGGGTTATTTTTTCTCACAACTGATTTATCCCCTAAGGGAATAAGATTGGGGTCTTTGAGATCTTTTACATTGAATTCCACTGGTAATTTAGCACTGCTTTGTGCTAATTTGAAGAAATAGGAGTTTGGGTCCTTTCTTAACAACCTGTCCATTAGTTTGAGAACCTTGGGGTTGTTAGAGTGTTCAAATAGTTCCTCCTCATTTATCTCTTCCTCACTATCTACCTCCTCTACAACCACTCTATTTGGGTCCTAGTTGTTTTGTTCCATTACCTCCTTCTATTTGCGGTTCATTTCTTCCTCAGTGAAAGTTTCCTATACACTGGTCTTTTCTAGGGAGTTTCAAGGTCACTTGGCCTATATCCCCATGGGCTACTCTCATCTTTCATGGAATTTTTTGGTGGGATACTAGTGGTGTTGTTGCTTGCTTCCATTTTCTTCCTATGTTGTGATCTCATGGTTTTCATAAACAACTTGGGTCCCCTATGGGAGAGTGGTGTACTCTCTAGGTGAATCAAATCCTAAAGAACCACTGTTGTCCTACAAATTATGTGAGATTTTGGAATTGTTGGAATAGATCAGGATTTTGACAATAGTAGAGGGAATATAAGTTTAGATTGTTCCTTGAAGCACATTTATAAAAGTTGTATAGCAACCTAGTTCTAGTTTCATGAAGTGCCCAAAGGTGTTTCTTGAGAGCTTTTGGACTAAGATGCCTAAGTCAGAAATGACGACCTATGGTCTTTACCTTAGGGATCTTGACCTTACGTGAGATCATGAAGGGGATATTTATTGCCATGTAGATAGTGGTAATACGAGTCTTTTTGCTGCTATGTCAGCTTTCTCCTCCGCTTCGTCTAGGATAATTGATGCAGTGAGAAATTGGCAAGTTGTTTCATTCTTTTGAAAAATGAAGGTTCTGAGGCTGCTTATGATGTTAGTTTGTTCACCCTCGATATATGTGAGACTAGGCTGAAGGATCGGTGCTACAAGATCTGGTTGTTGAATTTGGGTAGTTGGTAACCAGATGGTCATAAAGTTTGATGGTGTTATGGGATGGTTGTTGTGAAGCTCAAGAACCTAGGGTTTGAGTTTTGTTTTGGAATGGTACTAATTATTGGAAATTAAAATGTTGAAGAACTAGGGTCCATATTTCACTTCTTTATCTAGAGGATATGTTGTAGGAAAGATTACTTGTACTATCTGTGAGTCCCAAGTAACTGTTGATGTCATAGAAACTTGAGCGGAGGAATGACCCTAATGGTTTGTTTGATTTTGATTTCAAATAGGTAGGATGGAAATAATGGATGTGGGACTATCTGACCTTCTGGATTTCCAATTTTTTTTGTTTGAACAATGATCTTATAAACAAATTTCTATTAAATTTTTCTCTATGTTTGACGTATGGCAAGTGATAAGACAACACTTGGACTAATTTAGCTAGCATGGACTTATGTGACCTTCTTGTCTATAACTTAGGTTGTGAAATCACAACACCCAAGCCATAGTTCCCAAATGTTTACTTTGCTTAATGTAACCTGAAATCAAAGCTAGAATGTTCGGAAGCCTTTAAGGAAAGATCCTTTCAAAGGGGTTCAAACATAAGGCTTCTTTCACAAGTATGTACTAAGTCAAAGGTTTTGTTGTTCAACCACCTCATTTAGTGTTTGTTTTGAATGTGTTCTTTGTATTTAAATCAATCATAGAATTTGATGTCAAATTATTTTTGAATGTAATGGGAAAGTTTAACATAAACCAACAATTACAACCCTAGGGGATAGAAAAATTTCTCTTAGATGGGCTTGCCTCATGCTCCAAAGAGATGATTTTACATGCAACTTATGGCGCGGGCCTATAGACGGACATGGAAAGTAACTTCTCAAAAGTAAATTCTGATGCACCATCTTTTAGAGAATGTGTTTGGATAATAGGATGGCCTTTTTGTTCTTAGTGATAACTGTGAACATGAAAATATGACACTCATTCGCTGGCCACTTAAGGCTCTTTAACCATTCCCATTCCACTTAAGGGGTGGGATTAGGTGCAGTCTATTGTTAGCATGGCTTGAAGCTACTTTCTTATGATTTCACAACCTTTAATATAGCCCGCCAGTAAACATGCTTCAAGCCATTGCAATGAGTTCTCTAGTGTGGGATGTATCTCAAGGCAAGCTCCCTCTTTAAGGTAAACTTGAAAATAAAGTGAAATTCTCAAAAAAATTCTTTCACTCACCCAAGATCACCAAAAGGTGCGAGGGGAGAAGATAAAACACTCCAACTTTTCCAATCAATGAATGCATAATGAATAATCCATAGAAAATTGATTCTTTTTAAACACCTCAAGCAGTGTTATCCCCAAAAATATGTGAATAACATAAACAAATTGTTCTTTTTATTTGCACCAATAGGAAGTATTCAGGATATCAGTCAAAAATAACAATGGCGCAATACAAAAGAAATAACTTGTGCATTTTAAGCTCCAAACTTGAGTGTTTCTAAGAAAATAGTCCTAGTCTCTGATTGATCAACAAAATGGAAATCGTTCCTGCTCATTTTATGCACCAATTTTAAAGTTCCTAACTATGAAAAACATGAAATGTGTTCATTTTTAGATCCCAAAATTGAAGTGTTTTTCTTGTTCTTTTTATGAGCACTGGAATGAGAATTCCTAAGTTAAGAAAACATGAAATTGGTTCAATTTTATACACTAAAATCAAATGTGAGTTTGTGTTTGTTCATTTTAGAGCATCAAAATCAGATTCCTAAGTTAAGAAAGCATGAATTGGTTCAATTTTAAACACTAAAATCAAATGTGATTTTTTGTTTGTTCATTTTAGAGCACCAAAATTAGATTCCTAAGTTAATAAAAATTAATTGTAGATCTAAAAATCTTGGACCGATCATCTTCCCTACAACAAATGTGTTAATGCCACTTGAATCTTGCACCAAATATGTTAATACCTATTTAGACATCCAAAAATAAGAAAAACGTTAGTGGAAAATCCCATTACAATAGTGCAGGATCCGTGCACTTTTCTGTCAGAGCAACTGCTTAGAGAAAAAATACAAAAGTGCAAAAAAAATGCAAATGCTCAGTTCCAGAAGCAAATGCTCAAATCTCTGTGCAGATGTTAAGACTGTCAAAAGAAAAAGTGCAGGTCTTAAAGAAAAAGCACAATTTCTGGTGCAAAAGTTCAATTCCCATGTCAATAGTGCAGTTCTTGTTGCAACTGCATGACTTTCTTGACAGTGAAGCACACAGGGTTTCTAGGCAATGCATGAAAACTCTGTCAAGTGCGTTTCCAGGACCTGCAACTTTAAAAATGGCTTAAATGGACGTTAGAGGAGGGGACAAGGGTCCCATTGGGCATGCCAAAATGTGTAAGGGGGAGAATGTTAGACCGAAAGAGGGATCAAAACATGTTAAATCTAAGAATCTAAACTAAGATTAAACATATTAATCTAAGATATAAACCTACAAATATGAAATGAAACTAAGCTATTTTAACATACATAAATGAATCTATGATTACATAAATGAATGTACAAGAATAGCATAGTCTTACTATCCCATAGTGGAGTGTATTTGCCTGATGTTGGGTTGTTCTTATCACCGCGAAACCTCCAAAGTTCATGTGAAAAAGCTTGATGAGTGATTATTTTGGTTGGTTGATCAAAGAAATGGTGAAGCTCTATCAATGGTGTTCTTGACAACAATTCATTGCACAATGTATGTTGATTCTCTGATCCTTATTTGTGAGGAAATGGGTTTGTTATATAGAAAATGAGATTTAAAATGAGCAATCAGGATCGTGTTGAAGAATATCCATATCAACGGTCAAAGTGTGTTGAGAGGATTTAGACATGAGAAGATTATGCAAAGTTGATTGCACAATTTGGGTGATTGAGAAATAGACTAGCCAATCATGGAATTAGATTGATTAGTCAGGATCTAGATGGCTTAGTTAGGAAATTGATGGCTTAGTTAGGAATTTGATTGATTAGTTAACAACTTAGATTGCTTAGTTAGCAATTTAGATTGATTAGTTTAACAAATTAGATTGCTCAGTCAATAATCATAATTTTCTCAATCAAAAAGTGGGTGAGGAATATGAATTAATTGATTTAATTAATTAATTCCTTTTTGGAGTTGAACGTGCAAATCAAGTTTGACTTTTGCAAACAAAGTTGCATTAGTTTGATTTGATTTTTGATAATTGATTTGAATAGTTTGATTTAATTATTCAAATTTTGGAGGGAAAGTGTTGTAATTAAATTATTATGATTTAATAATTTAATCAACTTAGGGGAATAAGGTGATTTAGTGACATCATTAAATAATTGGCATTATTTAATCAATCAATACAAGATAAAGTGAGATTAGGACTTCATTAAATAAATGTGATTTATTTAATTGGTTGAAATGATGAAACGTGAATTAATCAAATAATGTTGTTTTATTTAATCAATAGCAAAATTAGGGTTTTTAGGACTTTCTTAAATAAATGATATTTATTTAATTTATCTAAAATGATGAAAAAGTGAATTAAATAAATAATGTTGTATTATTCAATTAATAGAGGAATTAGGGTTTTTGATATTGTTTTGATGTGGTGTGATGTGGGGCATTGTGAGATGATTCTGAGACGATTCAAGACATTACAAGATGATTCCAAGCTATTTTGAGATGGTTTTGAGATGTTCTAAGATATTACAAGATGATTTTGATATATTCCAGGGTGATTCTAAGATGTTTTGAGATGATTTTGAGATGTTTCGATATATTTCAAGTCATTTTGAGATGTTACAAGATGTTTCAAGACAATTCTGAGTCATTTTGAGATGTTACAGGATGTTTCAAGACAATTTCGAGTAATCCTAAGATGTTACAAGATGTTTCAGGACAATTTCAAGTCATTCTGAGATTTATGGGATGTTTTGAGACAATTTTGAGTCATTCCAAGATGTTACGAGATAATTCTGAGTCATTCAAAGATGTCATAGGATGTTCTGTGATGATTATTAATATTGTTTGATGTTGTTTGATGCTATTTTATATTGTTTGATGTTGTTTGATGTTGTTTGATGTGTGTGATAGGTGTTAAGTCAATTTTACATGTCTAAAATAATTTATGAACCAATCTTATAAAATAGTTGAACACCAAACCATCCAAGGGAAGATACATACAAGAATTATTAGCACATTCCCAAATTCATGAGACAAGAAACTTCAATGTTGAGAAATGTGGAACAATTCTGTTTCTCCTAGACAACCCTCTTCATAAGCCATAGATAGTTCATCACACTATCAAACACATCTTCTACTACTGCACGATCTAGAACCAAAAACTCTAGATATAACACCATCAAATACTTTTGATCTTCATATCCAAACCACACAGGCACATCTTCAAGTATGAAGAAATGTGAAGCACAATACAAAACACATCCCTATCAACTTGTGGAATCTCTATACAAATTTTCTCAAAAGCACTTAGAAACCAAGTAACACTGTTGTATTTGCAACACCTGATAAAAAAAACAAACACCTTCTCATCATGACCACACTAGAGGTTGACATAAATGAAAAATCTAATGATAACATAGTGAAAAAATCTCCCCCTTTGTCATTAATGGCAACACTTGCTAAAAAACCATCAACTAAAAAAGCAGCTCTTTATCTCCAACACTCAAGCAACTCTCCCATTACTTGAACATTTATTTCCATAGAATTCTCTCTCTCATTCTTTCATATGTTTTTTAGACTTCTCTCTCTCCTCCTTTGACATCAATGACAAAGGAAAACACCTCCATACTTCACTTCTCTCTCTCTCTCTCTCCCACTTTTAGGCACAAGATGTGCTCCCCCTAACCGCACCAACTAAAAAACCACTACTTGCTCCCCTTAAGAGGTAGCCTTCATCAGTCTAAGAAAAATAATTCATCCTAAATTTTCCCCTTGGACAGATGCACAATCTTATGCATCTAGTTGAAAGGAGGGGCGATAACCCCTAGCTTATGTTTGAGATACTCAAATGTATCTTTTGGAAGAGCCTTTATGAAAATATCTACTATTTGATCCTTTGTAGGCACAAACTCCAACTTTAATTCATTCTCAACATCTTTCTCTCTTAGAAAGTGATATCGGATAGAGATATTCTTTGTTCTTGAATGCATTACTAAATTTTTTAAAATATTGATAGAACTTGTATTATCACACAAGATAGGAATAGGTTCATCATAAGATATTTTGATACCTTTCAATTTATGCTTCATCCATAACACCTGTGTGCAACAAGATGCTATAACAATATATTCTACCTTTGTAGTAGATAATGAAATTGAATCTTGCGTCTTACTTTTCCAAGAAACTAGTCTATTTCCAAGGAAGAAAGTACCTCCACTTGTACTTATTCTGTCATCCACACAACCTTCCCAATCTGCATCTGTATAAGCACTCAAAGAGAAATTGATATCCTTAGAATACCATACACTATAGTCTGGAGTGCTCCTCAAGTACCTGAATATCCTTTTGACTGATACTGCATTTGATTCTCTAGGATCTTCTTGAAATCTTACCACAAGACATACTACATGCTTAATATTAGGTCTAGTTGCAGTTAGGTATAGTAATCCACCAATCATGGATCTATACTTGGTCTGATTTGTCTTAAGAGATTCACAATTTTTGCTCAATTTACAACTAGTAACCATGGGATTACATACTAGTTTAGAGTCCTCCACTCCAAACTTATTTAACAATTCCTTAACATATTTTGATTATGTAATGAATATACCTTTTTTTGATTGATTGATTTGCAACCCAAGGAAGAAAGTCATCTCTCCAAAAATTGACATTTCAAACTCATTTTTCATCTCCTCTACAAATGTTTTACACATTACCTCATTTCCTCCAAATATTATGTCATCAACATACACAACCACAATCAAAATTTTATCTCTCTCAACTTTGAAGTAAAGGTTGCTATTTGTATTACCATTTTTGAATCCCTATTACAATAAGTACCTATCCAATCTTGCATACCAAGCTCTAAGAGTCTGTTTGAGTCTATACGATGCCTTTTTCAACCTACAGACCATGTTAGAGTCTTTTGATAACTGAAAACCTTTAGGTTGTTTAATGTATGCCTCTTCTTCTAGATCACCATTCAAAAATGCAAACTTTACATCCATTTTATATACCTTGAAGTCTTTATGTGTTGTAAAATCCAAAAACATCTTAATAGCTTCCATTCTTGCTACAAGAGAAAAAGTATCTTTAAAATCTATTCCTTCCACTTGTGAGTAGCCTTTACATGCAAGCCTAGCCTTGTTTCTGATAACTTTTCCATTCTCATTCAACTTGTTCCTGGAGACCCATTTAGTTCCTATCACATTATTTTTTGCTAGTCTTGGGACCAGTTCCATGTCCGATTCTTTTCAATCTACCTTAGTTCATACTCCATAGCTCTGATCCAATTTTTATCTTTGCATGCTTCAGTGACTATTTTGGGTTCTACTTCAGAAAGAAAACAAAAGTTTACTTGTTCCTCTACTATAGCAAATTTTCTTCTAGTCAACACACCTTTGCTTTTGTCTCCAATTATTTGATCCTTAGAATGATTTTTATGCACATACTTAGGAGTCTTAGGATTCTTTTTCAGAGCTTCTTCCTCTTCCACTACCATTTCTTTTCATTTATCTTCTTCTTTCTCTTCTTCTTTGCAAGGGAGTTCATCATATTTATATCTTTATATCAACACTAAGCTCTGATGTGATTCATCATCCACTTTGACACTTACACTTTCAACTATCTTCTTTAACCTTTTGTTGTAGCACTTGTATGCCTTGCTCTTTGTAGAATATCCAAGGAATATTCCTTCATTTGATCTTACATAAAACTTTCCTAAGTTCTCTTCATCTCTCCTTATATAACATTTGCTTCAAAACACTCTAAAATATTTCATAGTAGGAGTTTTTCCATACCATAGCTCATAGGGGATCTTTGAACTGTTCACTCTTGCATGTCCTCTATTAACAATGTAAACTATGATATGAATAACTTCTCTCCAGTAGACATCTGATAGATTTGCTTCCTTCAACATGGTTTGTATTGCCTCCTAAACTATCCTATTCTTCTTCTCCACAACTCCATTCTGCTGCGGAGTCTCGGGAGCTAATAAATGTATTTTTATCCCATGATATTCACAAAAATTGTTAAACTCATTGGAGGTGAACTCACACCTCTGTCAGACCTTAAAAAAATTATTTTTAGATCTATTTCATTCTCAACCATAGATTTAAATGCTTTAAAATTATTTAGAGCTTCTCATTTTTCTTTGAGAAATGTCACCCAAGTCATTCTAAAGTAATCATCTATTAACAACATAAAGTACATGTAACCTTGAGAGATTCTTGTTCTGGTATGTCCACATAGGTTTGTATGCACCAACTCAAAAGGTCCTATCATAAAATATTCCTTAGATTTGAACCTCTTCTTTGCCTATTTTTGTAGAAACCCTAAATTGTCCTGATTGGCGAACAACAGTATTTAACTAACTTTCACCCTTCTTCCCTAAATGATTAAATCATACATTATTATTTAATTATTATCAAATTTTATATTCATCTATTAATTAAGTGATTTAACATTGATTAATTAATTCATCCTCACTCATCATTTTTAACTAATTAAATAAATATCATTTATTTAATAAAATTCCTAATTTAACCCTATTTTCTTCTATTAATTGAATAATATTTAAATTATTTAATTAATTCACTACATTCATCATATATATAATCTTTATTCCTCTTGATTAATTAAGTAATACAAATTATTTAATTATGTCGCTAATATACTCTATTCTCCTAAATCAATTAAATTATTATTACTTAATAGTTTAATTAAATCACTTTCCCCTTTCTAAACATGAATAGTGAAATTAATTATTCAACGTCATTCAAAAAGGTCAACAAACAAATATAATTTTATTTTTTAAAGTCAAACATGACTTGCACATTCAACTCTAAATGTTAATTAATTAATTCAATTAGTTAATTACCCCCACCCCTTTTTCTAATCGAGAAAATTATGAATCATTGATTGCTCACTCTGATTAGCTAACTGATTCATCTATTTCCTAACTAACCCATCTATTGTTCAATACCACTAACCTCTCAATCTATTTCTTCAATCCCACTAAATACTCAACTTGATTTCCTCAATTCCACAGATTATGCAATCTAGTTCCTTTGATCGTGCAATTGACATCCTTAATTGATTTGATCACATAAGCTAATTGAGCAATCTATTTCCTCTCAACAATTCTTAACTGTTGATCATGATTTTGTATTGTTGCATCTTGCATGCTCATCTTGAAACAAGAAATCTATAAAATAACCTT
This sequence comes from Sequoiadendron giganteum, assembly GCA_007115665.2. Lineage (NCBI taxonomy): Eukaryota > Viridiplantae > Streptophyta > Pinopsida > Cupressales > Cupressaceae > Sequoiadendron > Sequoiadendron giganteum. The sequence continues at coordinate 427,062,188 of CM021103.1, forward strand.
CTACCTTCTCACAAATCATCTAGAATTTACATAAGCGAAGCGTTGCACAATTACCTCTTGAGCACATTACGAATCATCACATTCTAGTTCAATATTGTACACACATTAAATATTTTTCAACACATAATGGAGGCTTTGTATTGATTACAATAATCCAACATTCAACATTGATACAAATATACTTCGACATGAGATGGGTAATGATATAATTTCTTGAATTCATTGTTTGTTCTTCATTTGCTAACAATTATTTAATTGAATTCATTAGTTTTATATTATTAATTTCATGAGTAATGGGTTTAATAATTCTTAATCTTGTTTTGAATTAGTTTAATTCATTTTCTTTATGTATGCTTATTTCTGCCCTTTTCAACAATTTTCTAAAATGACATTGTTTGCAAATTGCATTGATAGGCTTTGTAATTTGTGGCATATCTCTCATAGCATGAGTAGATCTAATCTTTGTTGAATGAACAAGACAAATGAGAGGAGGGGTTGAATTATTTGTAGCAAATTAAAACATCAACACCCTCAATAGTAATCAGAGCCACATGCATTCATTAAACCCTTATTCTATTAAATTGATTAAACATGAAATGTAGATAATAGAAACTAAAACAACAACACCATACATAAGAGAACACTGGATTTAAATAAAAAAATCAATGAGGGAAAAACCATGGTGAGGATTAGCTCACAATATAAGTAATTACAAAACCAGTACAAGGGCTCGTTGCCAAAATAGGACACATTGTCCAAAAAGGCTCATAGCCAGGGCTCACTACCACAAAAAGAGCACAAGAAGATAGAAGATAAATGTTATGTAGAGAAAAATTATCAATGCAACAAGGAATCCACAACAAATGCTCCAACACTTTCACATCCTTTTTTGAAATATTGTAGACACCTTTAGCTCACTGCATTCAAAAGTCCAACACTTTGAAGTTCGCACTACTCTGCTCAAATTCCAACTCTACTCTTTAAAAATTCACATCACTTGCATCATACACCTTTTTATTTCTATCTTTTCTATCTTGAAAACCTTCAACATCTTGAATCATACTTATACCATCCTCAACCTTGAAAAATTTATCCAAGGTCGGAAATACACACTTCACACTTTGCAATTTCAAATTAGGTCGGCACTAAACATTCTCGCGGTGGATAGGAATGAAAGTGGACCAAAAAAAAACTTAGCTAGGACCCAAATTAAATCTCACACACCATGCTATGCCTTCATTAATACTTGAACACCTTTGAATGTAGTGTAAACACTAGGTCGACTGTTACCCATGAAAACACATTAAAAATTAAGTACACGCTTCCTTAAATCAATCCAAAAATTTCTAACAACAAAATTCACTTGAAAAAAAATCCAAGAATATCCTTAAAACTAACAAATTCCTTTGCAACAAATTTCTCTTGATGATTATAATCATACTGTTTATCTAGACAACACTACTAGATACTGCAATACTTTGTAACTCAAAATACCTTCTTCCGATGTGCCTAACCATGAATCCTCTTGACACAAACAAGAGAACAACACCATTAAATCTCCTTCAAAACTAAAAGTCCTGAAAATAAATTGTAGAGAAATGTGGAGCAAATACATTTCTCCTAGACACCTCTGTACAACACTGCTAAATTAGTTCACATACTGGTGAACACAACTTCCTCTGACCAATGATCTAGAAGCCCAAATTATAGATATAGAAACTTTGAACAACTCTAACCAACATATCCAAACTACAAGAGCAAATATTGAACCTAGAAGAAATGTGAAGCAAAACCAAAACACTTCTGCAAACAAGAACACCTCATTTTATCAATTTTCTCAATATCCTCGACATCTTCATCATACAAAAGAATTCCTCAACACATAGTTGAGATAAATGACAACACCAACCTCTAGAAATCTTGTTGACATCAATGAGAACACGTTCATACTTGCAACAATCTTCACTAGGCTATTAAAATTGATATGACACATTCTTCTATGACAGCCAACTTTCATTTATTTGATTCATAAAGCACTTACCACCGACACCTTTGAGCTAATAAACATTCCCTTATGTCCTTATTCCCGCAAAACCCAAAGTTTTGGAGCTTCCTTTTCTGATTTCACAACCATTATCTTGAAAGACCAGATTGTATCCTGTACTACACATTTTTCCTACATTGAGAAGATTATGTTGGAGACCCTTGACATAAAGAACATCATTTGTCTTATGCTCACCATCAGAACTAATTGAACCTTTTCCACAAATCTTAGCAGATGTGTTATCACCAAACTTAACATAATCACCATCATATTTCTCAAGTTTAACAAACTTATTCTTATCACTTGTCATTTGATTTGGGCATCCGCTATCAATTATCTAGTAGTTTCTCTCCTCTCTTGCATGAAAGGAAGTCAACACAGTTCCTTCAATAATGTGACCTACTTTTGAAGCAATTTCCTTCACACATATTTCAAGGTTAGTATAATTAGTTCCAACATTCAAAGCCGTGAATAAGAATTCATCGCTTGCATCATCTGGATAGTCTGATTTCTCATCATTAGGTGTACCATTGTCTTCTTTAACATAATAACTCTTCTTGAAATATTTACCTTTATGATATTTATGTTTGTCATTTGAAACTTTTTCTAGACATTTTGAAGCATAATGACCTATCTTTCCACAATTCAAACATTTGAAAGGTAGCTTAAATTTATATTTTCGAGTGCCCTTTTTCAATCTTCTTAAAAAATTTGCCTCCACTTCATCAAGATCATCTGGATCAGATTCATCATTCCTCTCCTTCTTGCTAAATTTAAAATCAATTTCTTTCCTTGAAGCATCTTTGTCAAAATCTCTTAATTCAAAAGTAGTTAAAGCACCAAACAATTGATCCAGATTCTGAGCTTCCTCAATAGCAAAAAATTTAGTACTATAATATTTAGGAAGGGTTCTCAATACCTTTTTCATAGTTTCACTTTCCTCTAGTTTTCCATCGAGATCATTGATTGCATTGAAAATTTTATCCACCCTGAGCATGTAGCCTACAATATCTTGATCTTCTGAAATCCTTAGGGTTTCAAATTTGGCTTTAAAATTATGCATCTTTGCTTTGTTGACCTTAGTATCTCCTTGATAAATGATTTTCAACTTCTCCCAGACCTCTTTATTAGTTTTGTAGCTTGTCACCTTCACAAGTTTTGAATCAAAAATCCCACTCAAGATAAAATTCGTTGTTTTGACATTATTCTCATAATCCTTGATATCATCTTCACTTGGCAGAGGAGTAGTAGGCATAGTATATTCATCTTCAACTGACTTCCATACTCCAAACCCTAATGAGAAAAGAAAGGGTTCCATCCCGGCTTTCCAGAAGGCATAATTTGTTCCATAAAACATAGGAACTTTGACACCATTCTTGTGTGCCATTTAGATCCACCTCAAGTTGTTAAGCTTCTTCCAAGGAACCTCTTCTCTGATACTAATTGTTAGACACATAGGAAAACTAAGAGGGGTGTGAATTAGTTGTGCATTGAAACCTTCAAACCCTCATTAATCTTCAAACCTTTATTAAGAATTACCATGAATGTAAACAAATGAAACATCAACACATCAACAACCATACATAATAGAGCACTAGATTTTACGTGGAAAACCCTAATCGAGGAAAAAACATGGTGAGGATTAACTCACATATATATGAATATCAACATTGATTATAAAAGGATCACTATCAGAAGGGCTCACTGCCCAAAGGACTCACTGTCCAAAATAAAGAAAGGTTCACTACCAAGGGCTCACTGCCAAGGAAGATCACTTCTTTCAAATTACAAAGAGAATAGAAAGAAACTGTTACAAGGAGGTTCAATATCTCATATCAACAAGAGAAATCACCACAACCTTCCACAACTTTGACTTACTGCCTCCAACAACTTCAAGCACACTAAAATGTAGACACCTTCTTCTCACTACTTTTGGTAGTCTTAGGTATTCATGCTCACACTCAAATCACAACACTTGATTAAACATAAATCATTTCACACCACACTTCACATCACACACTTCTCCAACAATTGATCTTGCATATATATCTTCCACAACCATGAATAACCTTCTCCAAGTCGGCCTCAATGAAACGTATGTACCTCAAATGTGCAACCACCAAATAGGTTAGCACCAAACACTTCCATGGTGTAAATAAGTGAAGGTGGACCACACCAAGGGTTAACTAGGACCCAAATTTACATTGACACACTACACCAAGATTTCAAAAACCATGAAGCACATTTGCAAGTAGCACTAACATGCTAGTTTGGCCAAACCGACATTAATGCTACCAAGAAACCACATACACACTTCACTAGGTTCAAAAACATCTTGTAGACCACATAGCAACATTACACAATATCTTGGAATATTCTAACACCAAAAAAATTCAAAAACACTAGCACAAACACATGAAACTAAAAATGCTATCATCATGTGCAACCAGTCAAACTGCCACTAAGATACAATTCATGAACCAATATTGCAAAATATACAAACACCAAACCATCCGAGGGAAGATAGATACAAGAATTATTAACATATCCCCAAACCCACAAGACAAGAAACTTCAACATGAAGAAATGTAGAGAAATTTTATTTCTCCCAGACAATAGTCTTCACAAGCCAGAGACAATCCAACACTTTGTCAAACATATCTTCTATTGGCGCGTGATGTAGAACCTAAAACTCTGGATATAAAAACTTCAAAGACTTCTGATCATCATATCCAAACTGCACAAAAACATCTTCAAGCGTGAAGAAATGCAGAGCACAATACAAAACATATCCATGTTACCTTGTACAATCTCTGTATAATTTTTCTCAAAAACACTTGCAAACCAAGTGACCTTGCTACATTTGCAATACCTACTCAACACCACAAACACCTTATCATCATGACCACACTAGAGGTTGACATCAATGATAACACTAATGGCAGCATAGTGAAACATGCTTGTGTTGTATTCTTATAATATGATCATGGAAAATACTTGTCTTATGTGTGTTAAAGTAGCTTCATGCATAACAAATGACCTTTGCATATCATGTTCTTCATACCTTTTGTGCATAGGTCTATTTTTATTTGAGATTTATTATCTCACATATCTAAACAATTTTTTTGTGTGTTTGATATAAATAAGAATACTCCTATTTGTTTTTAGATTCAAATTCCATGCAATAGATACAATGCCACCCTATTTATTTGTACCTTGGTGCATAGGGTCTACCTTCTATATCAAAATAAGGATTGTTCTCTACATTTTTAGCATAACCAAAAGTAAAAGCAAAATCAAATTTTCCCATCCTATTTCTCCAATAAAAATTCTAAATTACTCCAATAATTATAAATTTCATTGATATTTGATCGATTGTAGTCATCTATCCATCGCTATCCAAAATCATTTATTCTATCCTACTCACATTACTAACTATTATATCTAGGTATCATGACACAAGAAAAAAAATCCATAGCATCCTTTTTGAACACCTAGAAGACTAAGAGGGGGGGTGAATTAGTATTCCAATAAACCATTTGATCATAATCCATCCAATTAACAAAACATATCTAACTGAAAAAATGAATGAAAGCATAAAATAATCACAAGATCACATGACACATGAACACCGAGATTTTTACATGGAAAACCCAAAAAGGGAAAAACCACGGTGAGGATTAGCTCACAATATATTATAACTAGTTATAAGATATTACAAAGGCTCACTGCTAGGACACACTGTCTAGAAAGGGCTCACAACCACAAAAAGATAGATACAAAACATAAATGGCTACACAACCAGGATGTGAACTGATATAAAATGCACCTTCCTTGTGCTGAATTCAGTTCCCTTGAAGCTCTGAATACAAAACACTACTTTTCCTTACAGTCGCTCAATATTCACAACAATTTTTTTATAGATCTAAAGATGCACATACAAAATTTGCATATTTGTATCTTATCATATATCATCTTTTTCTTACAACCTCAAAAATGTCTTACATATATACCAAATACATCTGCATACATCAATTAGGTCAACCTAATTAGATGTAGACCTAAATTAAATAAAAATTGTCTTGTCGAATCCACACTAGTACCAAAAACATTTTCGCGCTTAAACCAAATGTACAACAATTAATTTAGGTCGGCATGGACCTAAAATAGATCTCATTAAAATCCACAATAATTATTTAATATCCAAAACATACACCAAGCATTATGTCGGCTAATAATTAAACCTAATTACAAAGTAAGGCAACTAAATAATCACCAATGAACAACCTGACCACATGATCATGCACTATCTAGAATATATAATGTACTGAAACCTGTAAGAAATATCTAAAAATTGCAGTCTAATTCCAAACACCAGAGGAACGTGGACCAGATTTCACAAACCCATTTACACTGTATATAGCCAAAAATGTATGTCGAACTACTGTCATTTATATCTTTCAAACTATACATCCAAAATAACTGAAATCTTAAACATAGATGCACATAATGATCAAGAATAACATAATATCATTGCATAAGTAGACATTATTACATGAGAAATTGTGAAACATAATACTGGATTAGGATATCTTCATTTTGTTCATCGGATTAGTGAAAATATCAACAATCAATGTTGACATCAATGACAACACATTAAGGGGTTCCTTCTTCATTCTTTCAACAATCTCCCCCTTTGTCATTAATGGAAACATGTGCCAAAAATGAATCTCCAAAAACTCAAAACCTATCCCCCTTTGACATCAAAGATAGAGGGTGTGTCGGTATCACACATGTGAACTCCAAACTTTGATGCATATGTACAAACAAACAACTAAATTGAATATACTGACTCCCCCTTAGGGAGTTAACCCAAAAATTTGAACCATTTGCATAGACATCAGAAAGCAACTGAAAAAATGAAAGAATATACAAGTGAAAAGATGTTTAAATGGAGGAGGAGGCACCTTCAAGCTCCTTAAGAATAGCTTGCCAAGCAGACTTCCCTTCATTCCAAATTTTCTTGGCCACTGCAAGCGATCTATACAATGACTCTAGCTCTACTATATTCTTCTCTCCCTCATTCAGAGTGCTTGGATTTAGATTTATCTTTGTAAGCTTCTCTACATCAGAAAGGGCACTTGAAACAGGTATATGCTTGGTCTTCACCAAGTCCCCAAGGTGTCCAAACTGCCTTATGATATCTTATTTTTTTCCTTTGTAAAGTGAAAAATCTATCCTACAGATCTGTGATGGAAATCCAAGTGGTGTGATCTCTATCCTGTGTAGGGTCATAGGTGTTAGAGGCATTAGTTATTTGTGATTCTATTGAGTCCATTAAGTCCTTAATGCCTTGAGTGGCATCTGACCACCTCATCTAGTATAAAAACAATTTTTTTTTCTCATCTTCACATTCTTGAACTTCCTTTATGCATTTCTCTACTTTGTTATGTGCTAATACACATATCTCTTGTAGCTCTAATAGCCTCTTCTCTGCAACCCTTGTTTCAACTTATTTTTCAATTTGTTCCTTCAGATTAGAGGTGTACTCCTTAAGAGAATCGACCAAAAACTTAATATTTTTCACAAAAGATAGAGATTTATCAATTGAAGTAGTGAGAGTAGCATCCTGTAGAGTCTTAATAACTTCATTGACTAGTTCTTTTCCCTTCTGATGAGCCTCAATTATCTCTTTTCTTTCAGAGGCACGAAAGACATCTCTAAGCTCCAACTTCTGAATTGGCAAGATCTTCTCCAAATCCACACTTCCTTGATACATCGGGAGTTGTAATAACTCAGGAGGGATTGTAGGTTGAAACCTTATATGTCTTGTCAAAAGACCCTTGAGTGGATTACCAAAGGATTTTTCTCCAGAGGGATTGGATAATTCCATTGTATTTTGTGCATCTTCTTCATTCTTTCTATTCTTAGACTCTTCTTCATTCTCTTCTTTCTCCTCTTCATCAGAGGTATTTTCCTTTTGCTTATCTTTATCTTCATCCTCCTTCTTGTCATCATCATCATCATCTTTATTATTGTTATCTTATTTTTCTCCTCGTTATTCTTCTCCCTTCTAATTTTGGTTATCTTATTTTCTTTTAAGTGCATCTTCATTTTTTTTATCAAAGCAGTCCTCAGTATAATCATCAACATTCTTTTCTTTTTCTCTATCTGCAAACTAGTTTTCATCATTATTTGTGACCTTTTCAGTATCTTCTAGAGGAGAATAAGTCTTTGGGGAAGCATGCATTTCATCTACCGATGGTGGTGAGGACACCAAATTTCTATGACATCAAACAATGGTGTTTCATCTGTTGTATGATCATCTATTTTCTTCTCTTCCAAAACCTCTTTTCATACTGGTAGATTTGTATCAGGAGGAAGATTTTCCTCTGCATTAGTGACCTTCTCCTTATCATTCTCCTTCTCTTGAGTAGTACCATATGTGGAAGCAATTATCATCCCAAATTTCTCAACAATATTCGTGACAGTCCTTAAAATTTCCTACTTCAGTTTATCCACTTGCTCCTTTTCTCTCCCCATAAGAATAGTAACCCTTTGTTTGACTCTGAATTCCTTAGTATACATTTCTATCAAGATAGCTTTTTCATCCTTAGATAAGGAGGATTCAATTTCCTCCAAGGCATCAAATTTCATCTTATCCTCAGCTTCAATAGCTTCATGCCTTCTTTCCACCAAGGAATCCCACAAAACTCTAGGAACCTTCTTCTTGATGTTACTCATGTCAGATTCTAAAAAAATAATGTACTGGATAATAGCTTCAACAATTATATTTCTATTTGTCTCATCCAATTCCTCATATAATTTTGCAGTAGCTTCTAACAAATCATCATATTCTAACATGTTTCTAACTAAAACATCTAACTTCATAGGAGTATGAGCTCTTGCGAGAGGAGTCTTTTTCTCCTTTTTCTTTTTCTCTAAAGGGCCTTCCTGAGTCTTCTTTTCCTTCTTCTTCTCATGCTTCTTATGGATGTGTATAGTGAATTCTTCTTTTTCTCTTTTCGTTTCTTCTTATTTTGAAGTGTCCACAATGTCAACTTTCAAATTTTTAGCTCTAATGCTTGCCTCTTATGAAGCACCTTCACTTCTTGTAGTAGTACTAGTTCTTCTCTTCCTTGTTAGTTGTTCTTCATGTTCAAGCCCAAGATCAATTTCTTCTTCAACAACAACACTTAAATTATTTTCTCTAAAAAGCCTTTTGCTTCTTCCTTCTTGTAGAGGTAGCAAGGGTTGCTACCAGAGGAACATTCTTTGTATTTCTTGTCCTTGTGCTAGGTCCAAAGGGTGAAATGACTTCTTCTATTACCAAAGCACTAGGCTCCACCTTCTTTCCTTTTCCAGTGATAGTAGCAGCAGCTCCAGAGGACTTAAGTAATATAGAGGCAAGGTTGGAAGTTGTTCTTCCTGATATCCTCGGTCCGAAGGGCTCACCTGTTGCATCTGTTATTTCCACAACTTTTTCTCTTAACTTATGTACTTCTTCTTTTGTAAGACCATGTTTTGTGAAATATGCATTTCCTGCTTTTGTTACTCTTTTCTTTCTTATAGGTTTTGACAGTTCCATGTGAACTTCTGTTGATTTTTCTTCATATGTCCCATGTCTTGCTTGTGAGGGGTCCTTAGGACTCTTGAGCAACATATCTACATATCCATCAACCTCGTTCTCAGAAACTTCATATCCAAGAGGCTCAATCCATATAATTCTTGGTTCAACAACCTCAATAATACACTCATCAGTTGTAACAAGGAAAGTAATTTCCTTAGCATATTTCTCTACAATTTTGTGGGGAATTCTTTCCATTTCATGCATATTCTTCTGAAAAACTACAAAGAATGTAGTCAAAGCATCATCTTATGTCTTACAGTTTCCTAAGCTATACATATAATCCAAAATTTGATGTGCTACAGGTTTTCTCATATCCTATATAATATCTTTTCTTCCAAGAATCTTTCTCAAAAAGTAAAATAATAAACACACTACCAAAGTTTCAAACTTGAATGCATATTTCTTTTCTCTTGTTAGCTTCAGATTCTCAAGAAGTTGCTATCAGAGCAACTCGCATAGATTAAAGTCCTTTCCATTCACCACCATTTCATGTGCAACATAGATAGCAGTAGCCGAAACAAATTTTTCCTTATTTGTGAAGTAAATATTGTGACCTATCATCATAGAGGCATATTTCACAATAGGATTCTAAATAGGTTTTATTGTCAAATACCTCTTGTCATAGGTGGCACTAGTAATATTCATAACAACTTCGTTCTTCATAGATTCAAGAACCGGTACAGTTTCAGTATCACACAATCTTGTAACAGCCTTGATCACTTCCTTGGTTATTATTCTAGACATGCTAGTTCATAAATTATTTTCATGTAGCCTACTCAATGCTAGTCTCACATATTTTGCATCAACATCATTGTTGAAATTAGGAAACCAGTTCCAAACATCCAGATTTTTCCTCACTAGGTTAATGCATTCAAGTTTCACTAGGTGGTTGTCTCCAGTAAGCTCATTGGTCCAAAGTTTTGTGAGTCTCAAGTGATAATACTTCAACAACCTCAATAATACACTCATCAGTTGTAACAAGGAAAGTAATTTCATTAGCATATTTCTCTACAATTTTGTGGGGAATTCTTTCCCTTTCACGCATATTCTTCTGAAAAACTATAAAGAATGCAACCAAAGCATCATCTTATGTCCCCCTGTTTCCTAAGCTATGCATATAATCCAAAATTTGATGTGCTACAGGTTTTCTCCTATTCTATATAATATATTTTCTTCCAAGAAGCTTTCTCAAAAAGTAAAATAATAAACACACTACCAAAGTTTCAAACTTGAATGCATATTTCTTTTCTCTTGTTAGCTTTGGATTCTCAAGAAGTTTCTATCGGAGCAACTCGCATAGATCAAATTCCTTTCCATTCACCACCATTTCATGTGCAACATAGATAGCAGTAGCCGAAACAAAATTTTACATGTTTGTGAAGTAAATCTTGTGACCTATCATCATAGAGGCATATTTCACAACATGATTCTAGATAGGTTTTATTGTCAAATCCCTCTTGTCATAGGCGGAACTAGTAATATTCATAACAACTTCATTCTTCATAGATTTAAGAACCGGTATAGGTCTGGTATCACATTATCTTGTAATAGCCTTGATCACTTCCTTGGTTATTATTCCAAGCATGTCAGTCCAAAAAAATTTGTCATGTAGCCTGCTTAATGCTAGTCTCACATATTTGGCATCAACATCATTGTTGTAATTAGGAAACCAGTTCCAAACATCAAGCTTTTTCCTCACTAGGTTAATGCATTCAAGTTTCACTAGGTGGTTGTCTCCAGTAAGCTCATTGGTCCAAAGTTATGTGAGTCTCAAGTGATAATACTCTTCCAATTTCCTATGTATATAAGCCCTAGTATCTTCTATAGGTAAAACCCTATATGGAATCTTTGAGAAGGTACCATCGAGATCATTATCAAATATTTTCATTGGATACTTCTTGAATTTTGGTCTCGATCCTCTCAATAATGTTGAAAACGGTTGGGGTAGCAATTTTAATCTTTATTCAAACTCAAATGCTTATGAAATCAATTTTTTTTCAAACCCACAAAGCATAAAAAGCTGTAAATACCTTTTATGCGCACAACAGGATCTAGGCTTTGAACACTCTACACCAAATTGCTTTGAATCACCTTTAAATCTCCTTCACCTCGCTCTCCTTTCTTTAAATGTGCAAGTGTGATTGAAATCATCTTAGAAACTCACTTTAAACCTTTCTAATTTTCCCTAATTCTGCATTAAATTCTTCAATTTCCATGAAGTTGATAAAACCCTTCACTGATACATTGTAAACCCTAAAACACTCTACATTTTTTAGATTTGCATATTTTCTGTCGGTTTCTTTTCCAAAAGCTTAAGCAAGTCATTTTATACTACATATCTTCATGTCACTCCTTGAGACCTCATATTTCTAGGGGGTTTGATATTTTTGTTATTGCTCCCCTAAGCCCATGCCTAGGTTTAATTTTCAAGGGAATTATCTGCACCAGAGGGAGGCACATATAGATTTGTAATTTTTGATTCATCCTTGTTCTTAGATTCCACTTTATTTCTCTAAATCTTCTCCATTTCCTTATTTACTTCAGAAGGATCAATTTTCTTTACAAGTTCATTTCTCTTTCTCGAATTAGTCTGTCTTCCATTCTTAGTTCTACAAAATCTTGAAATGTGTCCAAGTTTGTTGCAACTGTAGCATATAATTTTTTTTGGACCAAACTAACCTCTATTCAATCTTGATGTGCACTAGTTAGCCTTGTGTCCAAATACATTACATGTATAGCAGTAATCATTGAAAGATTGAACTATTCTACTAGAATTATATCTATTCATCATCTGACTTATGCACTCAATAGCTCTATGCCCAAATTTCTTGCATGAAAAACATTATTCAGAGAAGGTTCCAACATTCTAATTCATTCTAATTCTACATTCTATCACCGTATGTCAAAATTTATTGCAAGAAAAAAAAATATTATTAAAAGATGGGTACCTTTGAGCATTTGGTTGTCTGATAGGGGGTCTCCTAGCATTATTTCTTTGATTTGTGATTTGTTTACCATTGCATTGAGTCTTCTCTTGGTTGTAAACCTTGTTAGGGGTATGATTTTCCTTTGATATTTCTCCTTCTTCAAGTCCCAAACCTTCTTTATCTTTAGATGTTTTTTGTCCTGCAATTAGTTCATCAAGCATTGTAGTACTTGTTTTGAATTTGTCCTCATGAACTCTTGCTTTTTCTAGATCTGATCTCAGAGTTACCACTTCTTCTTCAAGTCTTGTGCATTCATTAGTCTTGATTTATACCATTGAATTCAAACATTCCTCAATTATTTTCTTTTCTTCCACTTATACTTTTAGTCTGGTGATGTCTTCATTTGCTTGCTTCAATTGTTCATTGACTTCTCTATGTATTTCTCCGAACTTCTTGATTTGTTCTCTCAAATTTTTGATGCATTCATTTACTTCCTTGAGATTTTCCTTGAGATCCTTTTTTTCACCTTCAACTCTATCAAGATCTTAAAAAAACAACTTGGAGTTCTTCTTTATTAGTCATGCAGTCACTTTCAACAGTAGGATTTGAAAAATCTTTATCAACCATGTGTTCAATCTCCAAGATCTTCCTCAAGCTGTTAGGCTTCTTAGAAGGAACCAACATCTAATACCAATTGTTGAACACTTGAAATACTGAGAGTGAGGTGGATTAGTATTCCATTAAACCATTTGATCATAATCCATCTAATTAAAAAAACATATCTAATTGCAACAATGAATAAAAGCATAAAAAAATCACAAGATCTCATGACATATGAACACTAGGATTTTTACATGGAAAACCAAAAAAGGGAAAAACCACAGTGAGGATTAGCTCACAATATATTATAACTTGTTATAAGATATTACAAAGGCTCACTGCCAAGACACACTGTCCAAAAAGGTCTCATAACCACAAAAAGATAGATACAAAACATAAATGGCTATATAGATAGGATGTGAACTGATACAAAATGCACCTTCCTTGTGCTGAATTTAGTTCCCTTGAATCTCTGAATACAAAACATTGCTTTACCTTATAGTCGCTCAATATTCACAATAATTCTGCTATAGATCTAAACATGTACATACAAAATTCATATATTTGCATCTTATCATATATCATCTTTTTCCTACAACCTCAAAAATTTATTACATATTACCCAATACATTTGTATACATCAATTAGGTCGACCTAATTAGATGTAACCCTAAATTAAATCAAAATTGCCTTGTTGAATCCACACTTGTACCAAAAACATTTTCGTGCTTAAACCAAATGTGCAACACTCAATTTAGGTGAGTATGGATATAAAATAGATCTCATTAACATCTTCAATTCTTATTTAATCTCCACAACATACGCCAAGCATTAGGTTGGCTAGGAATTAGACCTAATCATAAAGTAAGCCAACTAAAAAGTCACAAACGAACAACTTGACCACATAATCACGCGCCATCTGAAATATATAATGTATTGACACGTGTAAGAAATCTTCCAAAATTACAAGTCTAATTTCAAACATCGGAGGAACATAGACCAGATTTTGCAAACCCATTTACACTATATATAGCCAAAACTATATTCCAAACTACTATCATTTATATGTTTCAAACTACACATCTAAAATGGCAAAAATCTTAAACATAGATGCACATAATGATCAAGAATAACATATTATCACTACATGAGTAGATATTATTATATGAGAAATTGTGGACCATAATATTGGATTAGGATATCTTCATTCTATTCACCATATTACTGAAAATATCAACAATGTTGACATAAATGACAACACATTAAGGGGCCCCTTCTTCATTCTTTCAACAATCCCTACATACATAAATCATTAGTATCATCATAAAATCATATATATATTACACCCATAGCCATAACATTAGTAGGATATGACACCATCAATCATAGCATCACATTCTATAATCATCTAATATGTAATCATCATAATCCATCATATCATATACCATAGCATCAAATAAGATCATTAGTGCATACATATATCAATCACATAGTATAACCAAATAGAAACCATTAGATGCATACATCAAATCACATAGATATCCATTACATGCATATAGATAAACATCACATCATAAATAACATCTAGACAAAAAATTAAATCTCATATATACATCAATAACTATGTCATGATAAATCATCAATATTTATAGATGTATGTACAAGGGCCACCAAGAGCCAAGAATATACATATATACATGCACCCATAGGTATATAAAAATTTGTGTATATCAAATACATCATGTACATCAATATACAAATCTCATCTACATAGAACTCCCTCCACACTTTGAATAAGTAGGAGAGGGTGGATAAGGAGGAACAACCTGTTACATACCATTCATTGAGGACCCAACACTCCTAGCTGCACAAGTGGTCATAGTGGTACCAATGTTGATAGCCTTACTAAGCCCCCATCACTAACCTACCCTTTGATCTCACCGATTGCAAGGCCCTTGACCGAATCCTCACTGAAAAATTGGGAGCCCTTCTCTTCGTTGGTACCACCACTTCATATAGAGTCCTAAAGTAAATGGAATCCTAGGAGAGTATCCTCAGCTCTCCCATATACTATGTCACGGGGGCTCCTTCTCCACTTGAACCGCCACCTACCACCTCCAACTATTTCCATTTGGCTCTCTCTATGTCTCTTTGTTGTCACTTGTGGGAGTTATGCCTCTATTTTCCAGTGTCTATCTATCTTGACATCTCTCTTAGATATCCTTTACGTAAGCTTCAATAATATGGCTCCCTTCTCCCTCTTATAGTCATCTCTCTCTCAACAAGCCTTGTCTTTCTCAAAAAGTGTGACTCCTAGTTCCACCCCCATATAATAATTATCCTCATCTCCTCCTATATATCCATCTATTCCCCTCCTATCACCCCCTCTATCCCCCCCTCTCTCCCCATCACCTCCTCCCTAGCCCTCCACCAAAATATAGTATCCTCCCCACCCATCGTCACCTCCACCATCCCCACCCCTATCTCCACCATCTTGACCAACCCCATATCCCCCACCACCTCCACCCCCATCTCCATCAACACCTACACCTGCATCCCCTCCCTCCACCCACTACCTCAATATACGAGTCCTATCTAGCTTGGCATTACATCTCCCTCTCCTCACTACCCCACTATCTAGGTGTGTCAATCTAATCAACCTAAAAGCTACCCACTAGAGATCATAATCAAGAGATGTATTTGCATTGCTTACCATTGATCCCCATGACCACTGAATGGGCACCAATAACTCAAAATCACCCATAGCTATCTTCAGGACTACCATGGGTCCCCAATCACCATTCTCATCTTCACTAAACTTGTCTCATTTACCTATCATGAGCTTGACCCAAAAATTATTTTTTAGTCAATCTCTCAAGGGGGAAACCTACCATCCAACCATCATCCTTTTGTCCACTAGGACACACTAGGCACATCACCACCAAAAAAATTATACCACAACATGTCTTTGAAACAACACAAATGGGTACATTGTCTCAAATAATGGAAAAATGTAGAAATCTAAAAATTTCTAACACATTCTTCTAAATTCATTATTTCCCATCATCATCACTTATGACGCGTTTCATCACTATTAATTAGATAATTTTTAAATATTTAATTAAGCTATCACTTTTCACTCCATTAATTAAATATGTTTTAATTAATTAATTAATTAATCATTTCCCTCCAACCCCTTTAATTAAATCATGCATTAATCCTCTATCCACATAATTAAATAATTTTAATTATTTAATTAAATCATGCATTCTTCTCATCCACATAATTAAATAATTTTAATTATTTAATTAACTAATTATTCCTCCAAAATTAAATAAATTATTTAGTTTAACTTTGCACATTTCTCTAAAAATAAATAAAATAATTTTATTTATTTCCTAAAACTATCAATTTTATTTTCATTCTTTCAAGTCTAAATTTAGTGACCATCTCTAAATTTAGTGAGTGAACTAGAAAAACAACCTCAATTCACTCTCTCACTACACTTCATCTACCCATGCAGGTTCATGCATGTTCCTCATTATCTCTCAACAATTTTCATCCATTGATCTCATCTCACATCCTACACTATTGATCTGATATGTTTGAAACCTATAATTCAACCATCACTTATCCATTCAATCTCTCTTTGAATTTGCATCTAAACTATAGTCATTTTTATAATAATTTTGCTAACAAGGTTACACTAAATATTTGAGCAATTCACATGCTATTCAAATAGCATAATTTTACATCTCACATTGGAGTTAGGTTACACATTTTTGGCGGAGGTAAAGTAGATTATTTACATTGATTTGTGCCATTTTATTTCATGTTATGATTGTGCATGTATGCTTCACTGAGATTAGTTTTTTATCATTGAATTGGGTTTTTTTTATTATCGCTATCATTTCATATTATTTTAAATTCATTGATCATCGATTTAACCTATTCACATAAATTATCCTTGAAAAAAATATAATTGAGGTACAAATATTCCCCCTAAATTTAACTTGTCAAAATTAGGAGACATTATGTGACAACAAACCCCTGAGCCATCTTTTGAGAATCCATAGGGTAGTCTCCATTCACAAGATCATGTTCTTGGTAATAGCATATTAGTTTAACTTCCACACACTCAACCTCCTCCATTTTTATTGCCTACCAAGCCCATCACAATTTTGGGTTATAATTTGATCTCCACTTCCCAAATCTGACTTAACATACCCTTCATTCCCACTCAACCATCTACACCATGGACTATAGCTCACGTTCACAGTTTCAGTCCTACTACTCCATCTATTCCTTCTTCCATTCCATATATAACCTCTTCATTTCCTATAGTACCATCCAAACCTCCATCCACACATCATGTCCTAGCTTCATCCTATGTTCCTCAACCATCCCCCTCATATATCACCCCACCTATTTCTTCTTACATATCTCAACCATCTTCCACTTATATTCCCCAAACATCTTCTTACATTTTACCACCATTTTCCACTTACATCCCTCAAGCCTCCTCCTCTTATATACCACAATTTTCTACATCATATGTACCTCAAACATTGCATATATCCACCACTTCATATTCATACAAAACAACCCAACCGTATTCCACTTCCTACGTTTGTTCCTACTAATACATTGCACCACCATCCAACCCGCAGTATGTCAATCCCCAACCTCATGTCCAATATGCTACATAACTAAGTGCACCTCTCAATATGACATGATAAATAGGCACTACCCCATCAACAATATTTGATCATCAAGAATGGGAAGACATGAAACTTTCCCTCAAGATTTTACAAGCAGGAACCAAAAGGAAATAGTATAAGTTTGAAGACGTGTGCCTATACCTATTTGATTGATTTATATTAATGCTACCTTTTCCACAAAATATTGAAATACCAAAGTTTGACAATATAAAAGGAAATGTGACCCTTGAGACCACATTAAATAATTATTTATTACATGCTAAGAGGTTGCATACAATGATCAAAATCTCCTTCATTTGTTTCCTTTTAGCTTAGGTGGACAAGCCTTGGAATGGTTTATGCACCTTCCCCAAGGTTTTGTTTCATCCTTTCCAAACCTATCTAAATTTTTATCACTTCTCCTATAACGTTGAACATGATGTCACCATGCTAGATTTGTATAATGCTAAACAATATTGAGATCTTTGTGACTTGTTTACAATGATGGAGAGGACTTTGTAGTTGCCTTCCTTGGACCATGCCTAAGAAACATCTCATCAATATTTTTATCTAAAAATTGAATCAAGAGATGTCATTTCACCTACAAGTATATTGTGCTTCTTCCTTTGAAAAAATAATAGAAAAGGGAGTAACATTGAAAAATCCCTTGTCACTAAAGGCTTAGTCAAAATTTATAGGGAAAAAAATGATAAACAATCCAATGATAAGCCATAATTTTGGGATAAAAATAAGAATGATGGAATTTATGGAATTTATGGAGTCATTGATGCTAAACATGTGCAAGTAATGAATATATGAAATTATAATCAATATACAACCACATCGCATGACACCACAATTTTAGTCCCTCATGGTCAACCAAAGAGAAATCCCCAAAAAAATCCTAAAATAGAATTTACCACCCTTGGGGAACCAATGGATGTTGTGCTCAAGAAACACATGTGAGAAAATATGATCACATTTCCAATGACACAAAATTTTGATGAATTTAAACCAAAACCATCCTGGTATAAAGAGAATGAATATTGTGACTGCTAGAAGATTAAAGGACATAAAACAAATAAATGCATGAAGCTAAAAGATTATATCCAAGATCTCATTGATCATGGGGATATAGAGACGGATTGATTTTTCATCCACTTCACCTAATGCTCAACTAGGAATATACTAAGATCCACTCCCAAAATATTCCCAAGGAAATCCATCTTCATCCACTCATCCTAACCAAGGAGGTACCTAGAATAATCACACCAACCATGTCAATTATAATATGGTCCCCCATATCTATGGTAATGTTGTGGGATGTATCTCTCATGTTTCCTCATAATTTACAACCATAAAAATAAGGCCAAGGATCTCAAGTGTCTTGTCACTACAAGATGTGGCAGGGTTACTATACCAAGACCATCTACTTCATCCTCTCAAAGCTCCCAATATAATCTCTTAGAACATATTGAGAAAACTCTAGTGAAAATTTCCATCTTGGAACTTCTCAAATCATCCCCCATCCATAGAGAAATATTGGATAAAGATTTTCAAGAATCATGAGTAACCAATGAAATTGTCCCTAAAAAGTTCTAAGCACTTGCAGGTCACCTTTTTACCACTTAGTAACTCACGTTTAGCCAAAATAGCATGCATCCAATTGATCTATCCCATATTAAAGGCTTGCACATTAAAGTCCTTGTATCTAAATACAAGGTAAAATGAGTCTTTCTTGATAATGGATCTACTTTGAATTTACGTACCTTAGATTTTATTAAATAATTGGGATATTCAGATGTGGATCTAGAGCCTCAAGTTATCATCATCAAATCCTATGATAATGTAGAGTGTCATTCAAAGTGTACTATATATTTTCCTATATAAGTGGATCTAGCATTGCAATAAACTACATGTCATGTCATTGATCTTGATCTTCCACATAATATTCTCCTTGCTTTCCCATGGCTTCATCATGCAATCCATTCCATCCTCTATAACCAATGCGTAAAATTCCCTCACAATGGAATTGAAGTTATAGTTTATTCCAATCCACATCCCTTTGAATAGTGTCATTGCTTAGAATCTTCTCATCAACAATATCATCATTTCCTAAGTATAATTGTTGTGACTTCCAACACAAATAAAAAAAAGCATCTTATATTGACCCCAACACTCTATCCTCTTCATCCATTCCATCTACCATTCCTGATCCCAAGGTCAATACCACTAGAAAAAAGGTTGTGGAGACTATGAGTTACATAATGCCTTTTGTATTGGCACAATGCCTCTTTCTCCTCATTCATATGGTTGACCCACTCAAAAAAATATCAACATGCACCAAGAATTAAAGAGTATGGATCCTTCACCTTTTAATCAATAGAAACATTAGAGGATGAGAAATTTTAGGATGATATAAATCAACGGTTGTACAAAGAAGAATCAATTATAGAGGAATCCCTTCTTGAGTACTTCCAATAAAAGTTTCCCATTCCTCTTCATATGAGTCAAAATATGAATTGTCAAGGGAATTTTTTGGGCATCAATGAAAAAGGATTTAAAAAACCCATTAGTTCTTCAACAATCATAATCAAAGAGGACTTGGATACATGCCTCCACAAGCACAATTTAATTAACAATTATATATCTCTGAAGATATTGAGGTAACTTTTGATGATGTGGACAATAGTGCTAATAACATTATCATAACCTCTTTTGATGATTTAGACATCTCATTTTTCATCAATCATGTTATCATTACCCTCAAGCTCCCACTATGTTATTCTAAACTTTTAGATTAGGACCAACAAGGCTCCTCACCTCTTGATGTATTCCAAAATAATGAGGCCTTCCTAGAATTTGTGGGGATCTATGATGACATCCCTCTTTGCGATCATAAATTTGACTTTATCTACAAATTGAATGATGATACATATTTTGGGGAAGATGAATTCCTTAGTTTCAAAAATAAAAATAAAAATAAAAATATCTTCAAGTGAAAACCTCTCTAAGGCACTATCTGATCTAGAAAAACTAGAAATGAAGGACATATCTTTGAGTGAAAACCTCCTTGAGACACCAAAAGATGAGGAATTCAATCTTCTCCTTATGGATTCTCAAAGAATAGAAAGATCCACAACATTGATTGAATATACCCAAGAAATCAATTTGAGAAGAGTTAGAACCAAAGATCACATACATAACAACTACCCTCTCTTCTGAAGAATAATATATTATCTTAGATATATTACACAAGGGTTATAATAATTTTACATGGTCTTATGCTAACATGCTTGGATTAGATCCATTATTGGTTGTCCATCATCTAATGGTGCATCTTAATGCAAAATCCATCAAGAAAAAGTTAAGAAAGATGCACCCTCAAATTTCCCTCTTAGTTAAAGCACAGTTCTAAAAGATTCTTGAGGTGGGTTTCATTCATCCCATTGATTATCTCAAATGGATATCTAATGTTGTACTAATTTCTAAGATAATTGGGGGCATCTATTTTTGTACATATTTTAAGGACATTAACAAAGCTTTCCCCAATGATTATTTTCATTTGTCAAATACTGATATCATTGTGGATCTTACAGCTAAGTATGCAATGGTATCCCTAACGGATGGATTCTCAAGGTATAATCAGATTCACATAGCTAAGGAAGACCAACACAAAATAACTTTCATCATACCATGGGGCACCTTTTGCTATCAGTGGTCACGAAGTATTGCGCCTTGAATGCTAAGATTTAAAGCTTGGCAATCTTGTGCAACATGGGGACATCCTCAGTCCCATGGGTTGCCTAAGATGAGGATGAACCTCCAGATTATGGGCTGGTTCTGTTTTAAAAACTCCTACAAACTACTGGAACTGATTGGGAAAAGGGGAAGAGATTGCTTTGGAAATTAAATTTACTGCTACTAGGAGGTGATGCACCAATTTTTACACTCTATTAGCTGCTCTAAACTCACCATCAGATTCAAACAAAAAGGGTTGTTTGCTCAACTAAAAAATAATCATGAAATACATAAATGTTTTATGAAAAGGTTTATGTTCAGTCTTTGTTTGAAGGAAAACAAGTTTTCACAACTTGAACTACTGAAACATTTTTACACAATTCATAACCTGTATTTAACATGTATTCTTATGCTTTCACAGTGCATAAATGAGATGGATTTAAAGTTTACGAAGAAACACAATAAGTGTATTAAATCATTTATTTGTCACACTGAAAAATAAGAGACTTTTGAGAAACAACTGCAGCTTTTATGTGAATTTTGAAAGGAATCTTTCTGTTACAATTGAAAATGTTTATAAAGCTAAAAATACTTTAAATTTTTTTGAGTTACAATGCTTTGTATTTGCTGTGTATGCAAGCAAAAAGAAAGAACTGCTTGAAAAGGAAGAAAAGAAAGAAGATATAGAAAAGAAGCCTCCTTTGTGATTGAAAGAGAAGACTCAAGATGAACTGATTTTCCTCTTTTCTTGAAAACTCCTCCGACTTGTATGATGAATCTCCTTTGGGTCGTGCATAAGAGAAAATCCTTCAAAAAAGGCCTTAGAACTGCTCCTAACTGATTGTTTGCATGTTGAAAACTTGCCTTGACTGATACTACACCCATGTGGGGTTTTGAACTCAACTAGAACTGTCAAAACTCCTCCTTTTTAGGCCTCTAACTACCACTAAACTAAGAATGAAGACCCCATTCAACTTGGGAGAACTCATTACACACATTGCATGATAATAGACATATAGGGTTGACTGAAAGATGACTAGGCCTTCACCATTGTTGCACTTGACTGTCCTTTTTAGATCTTTTAATCCATCACATATGACATAATCTTCATATGACTTTCTTTATTCATTTAGATATTTGACTACCCACTATGATTACACCCTTGTCATTAAATACTGTTACTGTGCATTCTTCATGATGACTTTTTCTAACCAAAACCCTACTTCTTTAAGACTTGCTCTATCATGTTCTTAATGGACTGCCCTTTTTATGACTAACTGTCCTGCATTTTATTAATTTCCCTTTTATTTTGGATTTCGCATAGTCTCCTAATGCCAAGAACATCTAAACCTCCTTTATCCTTTCTGAACTTTTGTGAAGGCAATACTAGCTATACATTTGTCTTATTTATGACTGTCACCCTTTGAATAGTCCTTATAAAAATCTCTTGACTGTCATATTGAGAAACTCCTCAACCATTTTGAGCTGGTTCATTCTTATCCAATAGCTTTCTATTTTACTCTCAAAAATTCTTACTTTTGATTCTTAAAGGAAATTAATAACAAAAATTCTTTGAAATTTGCTGATTAGAACTTCAAATTGGGCACTGTCAACCAAAAGTTGCATCAAGCTTGAACCAAAGAAACAACTTGACCTATGTCAACAGAAAAGGGGTTTTATCTAACTACCTCAGCAATCCTATCTAGAGTTTTCCTTCCCCAAAATTTGATAATATATTCACCATGCTCATGTAGGCTTTGGTTCCAAATTGAAAACATGACACTGTTATACATGAGCTTAAATTCATAAAAACAAGACTTTTCTCACTCCCAAATATTAGCTCAGAGAGAGCTGCAACCATTCTTTGTTTTCTCACCCAATCAAGACCCATAGAAAGAAACCATGTATCTCCTTTAGAACTCATACCACAAACCTCTTTATCTCAAAAGGTGGCATTCTTAAGATGTTTGAGTTATTTCACAATTATCAAAGTTAGGAAGAACCAATGAGACAGCTTTAGGAAAAGATACCATTGCATTTGTCTGCTAATATTATCCAATGTTAATTCATTGTTAAAAAGCTTTGCAAAACCATGAACTTCTTTATTGAACACCTTTGCACTTATGCAGACTCAAAAATTCATCAGTCTTCTATTATTTGTTTCAGTTCTCCACTATGAGATTATTTTGACCTGTCTTGCCATTTCTGTATTAAGACTAGCTATTTTATCTTGTCTATATTCATTAGCCCAAATGGTTTCCCCCCTCACTGTATGCATACTAAGGACTGTCCTCATCCCTTCATTAGTGTACAAAGCCTCTGCTGCTCTGTATTTCTCTTGAACTGCTTCACCATTGCTCATTTTTTTCCATGACATCAATGAAACCCCATCCCTTCTGCAATCATATGATTAGAACCTTCAGACCTACTCTCAGTATCATCTGAAATAGAATTCTGATCATCCTGTTCAATGGTGTTCCCTCTCAAATTTTTTGACTCTTTGGATTCTACTCTTGGACTGAGGTAATGAATCTTGACATGCAGAATGGTTCCATGGTTGCACTTTTTGCAATGACAATAATAGGAGAACTAGAAACTTGGAACTCAAATAGTTAGCTAAATTTACAGGTTGTTTCTCTAAGAAAGCTCGAATCAAAGGGATCCCGGTAAAACACAAAAAATTGAAAACCTCTCCTCAAGCTCCTCTAACAAAAACTCCTCCACTATTCTCAGATCTCCGCTTAACAAATGCTCTCTTCATATCTCATTTGACAGATGCTCTCTCCAGATCTCTGGCAGTTTCAATAGGATCGGCCCGATACTCCACTTCTAACTTCCTTTTTTGCCTATGTTTGCACTCAACCATGAGAAGGTAGTGATCGAGGCTTTCCTTGATCAACTGAAATGAATCATCACATTTGTCCAGGCCTTATTTGACTCATAAAATAGCTTTTCCAATGGTCCACTAGGTTTTTGGGCAACACAATGAGGGTTGCTGCATGCACAGGGAGTTCTTCCTAATGTATAGGCTTTTAACATTAATACCTCCATATAACATTAACGCCATTCCAAAGAATATTGAAAAAACAGTATGTTGAAGTATTTATCTGTAGTCGTAGTCATCCTTAGTACTATATCTTCGATTAAACTGTAGAAGCTTCCCTTGCCGAATCTGATCATGGGTAAAGGAGCATTTTCTAAAGGATTTTGTAGAAATTTATTGACATCAAATTGTATCTTAATCTGAGAGATCGATTGTAATCATTCTCTATTTTCCTCGACAAGCAATCCATGGTCATCCTTGGAAGCTTCTTTAACTATCTTTGGATATGTCGATGCAATATCAAAAACCTCAATTTTCATCCCTGAGAGTCTTCTAAACAACTCTGAAGGAATTCAATATCATGTTTACTATAGGCTTGAGGTTTTTACTCATAACCTTATCGCGACCTTTGGAAATCTGTGCAAGAGTAATAAGTGCAACATGTTGATTCCTCTATAATAAATTTACCAGATTTCTGAGACTCATCTCGTGTATCCTATGCTTCCCAAATATCAAACTTTAAACTTCAACCTGCAGACATACCTATATGTTTTTTTATGCCTTTGTTGAAGTCAATGATATATAAATAGAAAGTAAAGACCAGAGAAAATAATGCAAGAGATTCATCATCATAACTGCCAGCAATTGATCAAGAAATGTATGAAGGTACTCTTGCTATAAGGGTTGCATCCATGAGTTCTGCTCTAGTGCCCTTTACTTCCTTTTAAAAGGTATGTAGCCCAAACTGCATTGGCTGAGAAAATAGGAGCAGTGAAAACACAAACAGTTTATGCCCAAAGAATTGGTTATCCTACCACCACATGGTTCATGTTGTCAATGTTAGACCAGGATACACTGTTCCATCAATGGCACGACCCAAAGGGTACCAGGTTCTGTCATCAAGCCGAATCCAAGTCATAGAGTCCATTTAATAATTTTCAAGCTCACCATCCAAGTCTTTAAAATTTAGCAATGATAAAACCCTTTAGCATCTATTTCCTTATTCAATCTTGCAATAAGATCTTCCATATTTATTATCATATGCCAAGCCTCCATGAAATGAGATAAAATATCACATCTTCCTTTGTGGTACCATCTTTAATATTAATTTCTAGTTTATGATCCCTTCCTGCTAATGTTAACAATCTGTGTCACAAGACTCTTGAGCTTCATGTCTTCTATAATGGCTACCCCTGATTAACTCTTTATACTCAAAAATCCTTATGCTCAAATTTGCATGATTGAGCATGCTTGAAAGATCATGACCTCAGGAGTTTCTGCAATCTGCTTCAAATCTCTGACTTTCACAATAAAGATGCCTTTACACCAATCTGATCTGTAATGAACTTTATGAACTTGAATATTTTGATGGCCATCGTTGAACTTACAAATATGAAGAAAATCCTTAGAAAAGGAGAAACACTTACCAAAGATCTTCCTCCAAGCAACATGCATGTGAAAGCTTACCTTTGGGCATGGGAAACTAATCAAAATTTTAAATTCTCTCCTTTTTCATGCAACATAGAGTCTTCCTTTACTTCCTCTCAGTTATCAAAATCATGCCTCTTTTAAACTTAAGACTCAACTAAGATTTAAATAATGTCAACTTTTTACCCAAAAAAAGGACTACAATCAGGTCATGCCTTTTGGTATCAAAAATGTAGGAGCTGCATACTAAAGAGCTATGATGGTCATATTTCATGATATCTTTCATGATATTGTGTAAGATTATATATATGATCTCTTAGGAAATAAAAAAGAGGACATCATCATGTTATTGAACATATCTTTGATCACCTTGAGAAATATCAACTCTAACTTAATCCCAAGAAGTGTGTCTTTGGCATCACCTCAGGTAAATTGTTAAGATCTATCATCTCACACCAACAAATTGAGGTTGATGAACAGCAAGATTCAAGTTTATCATATAGAATCCTCCACCAAAAATATTTAAGATGCGTAGCCTCCAAGGTAATCTTCAATCCATTTGGTGATTTATTGCAAAACTTATAAACAAGTTTCAACCTTTCTTTCATCTACTCTACAAGAATATCACATTTTGGTGGGATGGTTCTCCTATTCTAGGTAAAAATATTTTGTTATATATTTGCACAACATCAATAAAATTGGGGGAACTTCTATCTCAACATGATAAAATTGGAAAGGAAAGAACCATATACTATATTAGTCAAACTTTGGTGGGTTATGATTTTAACTACACTCTTATGGAAAAAACATGTTTAGCTATGGCTTTTATCTCCCAAAACATTTACCACTACATGCTTAGTCACCAAATAAAGTTGATATCTAAAATGGACCCACTCAAATATCTTCTATCAAGGATCTCTCTCATAGGACACATTACTAAGCGGGTCATGTTGCTCAACAAATTTGACATTGAATATGTGGACAATAAAGTCATCAAAGGTCAAGTAGTTGCAGATTAGTCAGTTGATGCTCCCTTAATAGATACACATCCATAGGTGATATATTTTCCTAATGAGTTCATCTTCATGTCAAATGAGGAACTATTATTGAATCTCTACTTTGATGGATCCTATACACAACACAGTTGAAGAGCAAGCATACTTTTCGTCACCCCACAAGGTGATGAAATCCCAAAATACTTTAGATTGAAATTTCCTTGCATCAACAACATGGAAAAGTGTGAGGCCTTGAATACTAGATTAAAATGGTTGTCCAATGGAAAACTACCCAACTACGGGTCTATGTGAACTCACAATTTATCATCAATGAAGTCAATAATTAGTACCAAACAATAGATGATAAAATTCTCCCCTATAAACGTATGGTTGATAGCTTTAAAAATTACTTTACACATAACCAAATTGAACAAGTTCCCCACCTCAACAACAAAGTTTTTGATGCTATGACCACCATTAGATATTTATTAGGCATGCCACATGATAGTCATAAGTGTGAATTCCTAGTGGAGCAGCTTCTAATTCCAACATGTGATGTGCCCAATTATTAGATGGTATACAAGATTATTGGTCTTGAATCCCCTTTATACCATGAGATATATATCTATCTTCATGAACAAGCCCTTCCACTAAATATTACATGCAATCAACGTAAATATTTCATCCAATGAAAATCATGTTACACCCTCCTTAGAGATATATTTTATCGTTGAGGCTATGATGGCTCCTTATTACAATGATTAAACACAACAAAAACTCATATTATATTACAAGAGGTCCATGATGGTATTTGTGGGGAACACACTAGTGGAATAGTATTGACTAAAAGTATTCTCAAGATATGATAATATTGGCATACTATTGAGCATGATGCATGCCAATATGTCAAGTGGTGCTTTATGTACCAACAATATAGAGATCTTATTCATGTACGATCACAAGCATTACAATCTATTACTTCAGCTTGTCCCTTTTTTTAATGGGGTGTCGATTTAGTCAGTAAAATTTATCCCTCTTATCTGATGGACATAAATTCATCATGACCACTGTGGATTATTTTATAAAATGGGTAGAATTCATCCCCTCACCTTCATCATAAGAACCCAAATATCCAAATTCATCATCTACCATATCATCTGCCATTATGACATTCCCTCCACCACCATCATTGATAATGCTAGACCTTTTGAAAACCAAGAATATTTCACTCTTTGCAAATGATTCCACATCCAACATGATTTTCTACTCCTTACTATACCCAAGGTAATGACCAAGATGAGGCAACTAATAAAACCTAACTCAAAATCCTTAAGGAATTTATCAATGATATTGGTCATGATTGACACCTCCACATTAATCCTACCCTATGAGAATATTTCATAAGCATCCACACACCTACTAGAGCCACTCCATATTCCTTACTCTTTGGTACCAAATCTATCTTACCAATTGAAGCTGAATTCTCATAATTTTGTATCTCCTTGAAAAACCTTATCAATGATGAGGAGTATTGGGTTGTACACTTGCTTCAATTATAGATCCTAGATGAATGATGCCTCAATGTCTTCAACCATCTTTAGGCATATCAAAATTATCTTTGTAGAAGCTACAACAAGAAAATCGAGCCTAGATAATTTCAAGTGGGTGACCTTGTGCTTAAAGAGAATAATGAGAATCTACTAGAAAAAGAAAAGAAAGGGAAATTTGAGCCTAATTGGTTGGGTCCCTATGTCATTATAGCTAAGTATGGATCTTGTGAACATCCGCTAGCTACACAAAAAGGGGAACCCCTTGATGAGCCACTCAATATCATCGACCTCAAGTGGTTATATGCCTAAATCTACCCTATATCCCACATTCAAAAATTAGATTTTTTTAAAGAAAAGAAAAATAATTTATATTATGGTGAAAACCAATTTTGGTAACACCTTGGACAAGTACCATGGTGAAAACTTGGCAGACAAGTGTCATGTGTAGCTTACTATTCCTCACACTACTTTTATGTTATGTATTACCATCACATTATCTTATTACCACCATCCCCCTATCCCATTACCACTTTTTCATTCCTTCCATCCACCCCATTATATTTCTAGTTGATCATTTTTTAATTTGAATACCATCCCATATTTGAGCTTCATGCATGTATTTATGGACATATCCTACTAATCCCTACACATGGTCACAATCTTCATACCCTACATACTAGGATATAACATAATCAACATTTTTTGTACATAGTGTATGCATTGTAAATAGTGTCATCCTATCCATCACCATCTAGGTCTATCATTATTTATACTTGTCCATAGGTCCCATGCGTGTGTTTGTCTCTATAGTCAAGAGCTCCCCACAAGTAGTATTTCAACAAAATCCAATATTCCCTTTTTAGTTTCATGTTTTTTTGGCCACTTTGTGTATTTTAAGTCCTACCATCCATTCTTTTCCTTGGTAGGATATATCATTCCTCAAATTAAGCAACATCTACCCATCCATCATCTTTTAGAAAAAGTTGATCAAGGTGTATGTCACTTTATTGTTACTTTAGATTTTATTTATCTATCTTTTGGTTTCCTACTTTACCTACTTGGAGTCACCACAATCTTTCGTATCATGGTGTGCTTTAATTGGTGAGACTAGGGTCAAGTTCTCAATTTTCATGTACCATGTTTGCATGGTTGTCCCATGTTGTACCCTTTGAGGCCCATCGAGAACTTGTGTTACACCGGGGAATTCCTTATGTTTATTTTTCAACATCATATCCACCAAAGCCCCCTGCAAGCTTGTGATATTTTGGATTAACCTTTTTTTATTGAGTCAATCTTATGTGCATGATACAAAGTCACCTTGGTTACTTATACCTTGGTGCATAATATCTCATGCTATATTAAATTAAGTGCTCACTAAATTTTAGTTTAATTATTGCATTCAAAATCCCCCACCTTGTCATATCCCCTATACCCTATTGGAGTAATTAGGACATCACTTGATAATTAATTAATTATTAATTTCCTTATTACTTTATTCACTTAAGCTAAACTTAGGAGTGTTTATTATTAGATTGGGCTAAATATAGGTTAAGTTGTCTCATTGCATGAGATTAAGACACTTGTCACAATCTAATCAAATCCTCATCTAGGGTTTGCTTTTTTATTTTATAAATATTGATCCTTCATTGCAATCATAATCTAGGTATTCATTATTCAATATAGATATCATATGCTTCTATGGATAAATTCTCTCTTGGTTGTATAGAAAATCAATTTATTTGATCTCTCATTTGTGATAGGTATTTTGGTTGTAGGTGATTTATGGGAGTTTTGGGGTTTAGTCATCAACTCCAACATGGTATCAAAGCACCAGATCTACGAATACCTTTCCAATTTCTAAAAGATCCAAAAAATAGCTAATATATTTTTCTTATTGCATTTCTCTATTTTCTTCACAATCATGAAAAACCATATGGGTATCCATTAGATTTTGCAGATAGTGGGAAGATCTTACAATAATTCCATCAAAATAACACAATGTAGCCATTTTCCCTATAGGTGAAGTTTATTTATTTTTACCAAATTGCATGTTCTACTTTTTGGAATTAAAAATGCTTTCTTGGTTTTGTTGGCAGAATTAAAATATTTTATGGGTATCTATTAGTTTTTACATGCAATAAGTAATTATTTTAGAAATCAAATCAGTAGGGTCGTGTCTATTAACTATCAGTTGGATAAATTTATTCAATTTTTCAAAAATTCATAACTTAGGCATACATTGTTAAAATTGGGAAAATAAGATATCATTGGAAAGTTGTTTTTGAGCACTTTCTAGTGGTGTAGGTTTCATCATCATATTTTTTTGCTAATTTATTTTATTCTCAGTCAGAGTTAGATCTTCATTTTTCACTCTCGAGCTCATAAATTTTCACCTATATCTCCAATTTTTGCAATTCTATAGGCATTGGAAAGGTATTTCAGTTCTCTTCAGATCCATCATATATTTTTATAAAATTTACCTCAAGTACATTTTATTCATTTTTTTGTGATTTCACATTTATGTCAATTACTTAGACATCTTGGCACCTAGAAAGGATTTATTTGTGTGAGATGACTTTATTTGATCTACTTCATATGCACTGAGATTTTTAGTCTTTGATTTTATTATTTGAGGAAGTAACATTGGTTTTTGTGTTCATCCTTATGTGGTCATCCTAGAAAAGGATAATTATGAGTCTTGGAAAAATGTCATCCTGACACATCTCAGGTGGCTTGATCTTTTGACTTATCTTTATGGACTCCTACCTACACTAGACATACTAAGGAGTTTATTAGCATGGAGTATTATTAGTGATCATGTTGTAGTAGTTATATGTTCGAGTGTTGACCTTGACGCTATGTGTGTTGTATTCGACATTGATTATTCCCACACAGTTTGGACTTGAATTTGGGATATCCATGGAGATCCTCATATCTCTCCATACCTAGAGGATCCTATTGTAGATTATCTCATCCCTCTTGTAGATGCACATTTTCTACCCTTTGATGATGATACTTTAGAGAAGCTTGATTATATCATAGGTCTTGCATATTCTGATGGTTCAGAGACTTGTCTTCATGTTCCCTCTTCAAATTGACACTAAATCACAATATTTTATTATTTCTAGTTAGCTTGACATTACCACATATTTGGCCCCTATTGGTTTAGTGCATTGGGGGCATTCATCATCTTTCAAACATAGCTACATGGGATTTGTATCTTGTAAACATATCATCCTTGTTTGTGGATTCCTATATTGTAAATTTGGGGGATTACTTTGAGGACATTCATCTCCTCTTTATTGAAAACCACATCATTACTATTGGCCCACCATTTTCATCGCATTTAAAACTTGTTCTCCATCAATCTTCACATGATCTTAGATTGGAATCATCTCTTTCTGACATGTGGACACTTGAGAAATTTTTAGAGGAGCACATCATTTGAATTTAGATTCCTAATTCACCCATCCTTTTGACTAGTGGATTTGTTTATTCCTAAGGGGAGAAATTTTGTTTGTAGGCAGTGAATCATCTTTTGTCTTTAGGCGTTCATCATTAGCACTAATCTTTTTATTTATAAGGGGATTCATATCTTATTTTTATCTCTCCTACTAGGGGACATCTATTGTATTTGTGTGATAGAAGCATTCCTTGGGGGGTCACATTGAGTCCTCCTTCTATCCTTCTTTCACTAGTGCAATTATTTCATTTTCTCTCTTTCAAAGTGGATTTTACCCATGTGGTTTTCTCCTTTTTCTCTAGTTATGAGAGATTCATTTGTTTGTACATGGGTACCTCATTAGGCCTTGTAGCCAAGACCAATTCATGCATCCATAATTGCATTCTTCATCAATGTTTTAAGCTTCTCCCTAAGTTGATCTTAAGGGGGGTTGTTGGAGTAATTAGGACATTACTTGATAATTAATTAATTATTAACTATTAAGTCCCTTATTACTTTATTCACTTAAGCTAAACTTAGGAGTATTTTTTTATTATTAGATTGGGCTAAATATAGGTTAAGTTTTCTCATTTCATGAGATTAGGAAACTTGCGACAATCTAATAAAATCCTCATCTGGGGTTTTATTTTTCCTTTTATAATGATTGATCATTTATTGTAATCATTATCTAGGTATTAATTATTCAATTATAGAAAGCATATCAAATTCTTGTGTGGATCGATTATTTCTCTCTTGGTTTCACATAGAAAACCAATTTCTTTGATCTCTCTTTTGTGATAGGAATTTTGGATGTAGGTGATTTATGGGAGCTGTGGGGTTCAACTATCAACTCCAACATCTCCTTATCCTACCCATCATCCTATCCTTGCTTAATTATTGATGTCATGTGTATTTGGTTCTCCTTGTCCAACTTAATTTATCTTGCTCTTGCATCGAATGTACCATGGCATGAAACCTACATCCACATATCATCATATATCATCTATTATTCATCATCATCATTACATTAATATATTAGGTTAATTTTAGGTTAATATAGACTTGTAAATCATATCATATTTTATCCATCATAATCATTTCAATATCATTAGTATCATAATAATTGTATTAATCCATTAGGTTCATTTTAGGTAAATATAGATTTGTACATTATATAATCGTTCATCAATTATAACCATTTCAATATTATTAGATTCATCATCATTTCATTAATCCATTAGACTCATTCTAGGTTAATATATTTTTTATTCTAAGTGTCTTTCATCCATCATAATCATTTCATTATCACTAGGTACATAATCATTTCCATATCATTAGTTTCATCATCATTGCATTAATCCATTAGGTTCATTATAGGTTAATATATATATTTGTTAGTTTAAGCATCTTTCATCCATCATAATAATTTCATAAATAATTATATTATCTATTAGGTTCATTTTAGATTAATCAACACATATACATCATCATCATAACGAATATATAATCCATGCATCATGTATCCAAAAACATCATCATAATGATCATATACATAAAATATCCATCAAAATGCATCAACATCATCAACATCATCATAAAAATACATCTATATAAGCATTAACATCATGTGTCATCATCATTAGAATAATGGAAATAAGCGTAAATCATTACATGCATAATGATGTATCTTAACCATCATAAACATACACATGGGTAATCTATCACATGCATAATAATACATAGTATCCATCATAAACATCCATAATCATCGCATGTATAATCCATATATCAAAAAACAAAGTCCATATCATATGTAAAAATTATCATCAACTCAAATATACATCAATATTTCATAAATACATTCGCTTTGTAGAGCATAATCAAAACTATGCCCTAAGGCATATATAATTTTTTTCTCTAGTCTAGTTATCTAGTAGTGATACCTCTCTTTGATTGTGTCAGAGCTCTTTTCCTTGGTGATGGTGGTGGCAATGGACCTCATGGTGGTGGTGGCCCCACAATTATATATCTTGATCTCATTGACCTCAAACTTGATCACCCCAATTGACTACTCTCTATAACGATCGATGCTCTTTGTACCACTAGTACCATGCCCTCATACAAAGAGTGGTACTATTACACCTCCTATGATGCCCTTGCAAGCTCGGTCGCCAACTAGCATATACTTAATCCATCCAGCATCCCTCTAGAGGTATCCCACTCCTGTCTCAATCTCATTACCTCCATCTTTGTCCTTTATGTTTGGGTTAGCAATTCATCCCTCTCCAACTATAAGATTTTCCTCTCAACTTGCTAGGTGTCCTAGTCTCCTTGAATTTGTATCTTAGGTCATAGGGCATCCACCTCACTCAAGGCTCTAGCCAACCTTTCTCAACCTTTCTCTTTTCATTACCCTAGCCTCTATCTCCCCCTATGGTTTTACGTATGGATATACCTATGGCTTCCCCTATCGATTTGTTGCTACCCCCTCATCCCCTACCTATCTTGGTGACCCATGAAATAGAATGTTGCTACACCCTTAATATTAGAGTACATAGGATTATGAATAGTTGGCTTGTGGATATCTTAACTATTAATTGTCATATTATCATTATTGTATTGCTATTTAGCTAGTTAGGTCAGCCTAAGGCTTATATATGGTTATCTAAGTTAGCCTAAGTGACAACCTAGGCATAAAAAGGGTATATAGGAGGTAGTGAGTTATTTATTCATTATATTATGAATTGTATTCTCATTGAAGATATTTGAAGGTTTTCCCCTTGAAGTGGCTTGCTATTCTCAGTTATTATTAGGTATTTGTAGCATATTTCCTATAATATTCCTCTATTGTGCAAGTTATTTCATTACAAGTGGTATTATAACATGATCTTGGCACCGTGGAGGTAAGGCATTTTCTTAATAATGGAGGTCATTTTAGGAAGCATATATTTCTCATATTTTGATGATTTTTTTTTCTAATTTTTAAAGGGTTTTTGAAGAAAATTTTCAAGCAACTACACTCTAGATTTTAGAGGAATTGAATTAGAATTGAGCAATTTATTATAAAATTAGGGTTTCTACCCAATTTATTTGGGAACTACATATCTCCCAAATCCTATAGAATCGGTTCCTAATTTTTAGTGGGTTTTATAAGTAGTAGGAAAGGATCCTACAATAAAAATTGTAGAGAAATTGAAGCAAATTAAGTGATTTATTGCATATTTAGGATTTCCAACAAATTCGCTCTCAAGGATGTAAAACACCTATTTTTTGGAAGATTTTTTGGGAAAGTGTGACCTTGGCCCTATTAAGTTACAATAAAACTTTTATATTATTTTAAATTTACTTGTGTAATTTACTGCAAAATTATTTTTTGCTATCATAACGGGGCTTGCAACAAGAGGCAAAATAATGCTACCACACCTGGGAAATATTTCAATAAGGATGATGTAGAAATTTAGAATATTAACCCTAATGATGAAATCAAAAAGGTCAAAGCTGAAATTTCATCTTTAGGAATGACATAAATGAATCTTATGAGAAGCTTGACACAATTATTCATGGGCTGAAGTATAAGGGAAAATATTCACCCAGTAAGGTAGAAGACAATTCTTTTGTTGGACATGAATTCATTGGGGTTGACTCATTTTTCAATAAGGATCATACCTAATAATCCTATTCCTAAGATTCATACCCAAGTTGGATATGATAAATTTGATGGCAAGGATCCAACCAATTGGCTTTTCCAAATGGAGCAGTTCTTTGATCTTCATCATGTTCTTAGCCAACAAAAGGTGGATATGGCATAATTATACTTGGAACAAAATCAATTTATTTGGTATCATTGGTTATGCGATGAGAAGAGAATGAAGGGTTGTGTGGTCACATGGTTAATTTTTCAAGAGGGACTTTTTACCCATTATGGAGATAACTTTATGGATAACTACTTCTGCTAACTCACTAAATTAAATCAAGCATGTATGGTCAATGAATATACTAAATAATTTCAAGCCCTTTGCCTAAGAGTGGAGAATGTGATAAAAGAAAAATTGAAGGAATTATTTCTATGAGGTTTAAAGGACCACATAAAATATGAGGTACGTTTGTTCCAACCATAATCCTTGTCACAAGTGATACTTATGGCAAGAGAATTTGAGGAGAAGTTTTTGGCTAATAGGAAATAAGGGATTGTAAACATAATAGAAAGGATATCTCCTACATATTTATTACCTAAACCTACAAGGTTTACTTCACAACAAATTGAAGAGAAGAGAGAAAACGGGTTGTGTTTCAATTGTAACAAAAAACATAGTTGAGGACATAAATGCGGTGAAAAGAAATTATTCTTCCTTGAAGGTTTGAGTGAGGAAGAAGAGGAGGAAAAAATTTTAGAGGGTGATAAGGAGTTGGATGAGGAATCATACAATTCCTAGCCAATAATTTCTTGTTGTGCACTCTTAGGTTTTAGTGCCTCACAAACTCTCAAGGTAATAGGTTTCTTAAAGAAGCATAAATTAATAGTGTTGATTGACTCGAGTAGTAGTTATAAGTTATCAACAAAAAGTTGGATAATCATCTAAATTATTTTATATATCTAGCTCCATAGTTTCAGGTCTTGGTTATAGATGGTGGTATTGTTAGTTTTTCTAGAAAATGCCACAACATAAAATTACTCATTGGATATTATCACCTTGATTACCCAATGTATGTTATCTCCATGGGTACAACAAATGTATTTTTGGGAGTACAATGGCTTACTAAATTAGGAATAATTGAGATGAAATTCCAAGAAATATTGATGAGATTTCAATAAGAAGGGAAGATAGTAGAGCTAAGAGGGTTGAAGGAAACGCCCACAAAAATGATAAGCTCTCATTAAATGTAAAATTTTCTTAAGAAAGGAGATGTTGGATTTGTGGCCCAATTATGTTCATTAGAAGCCTATCAATCTAATGCTACTCATCTATATTTACAATCAATCATTGATCATCACTCAGTGGTTTTTAGAGATATTCCTAAAGTACTTCCTCCGAAGAGGCATCATCATCATATCATACTAATAATTCTAGGGAGCCATCCACCCAATATTAGGCCTTGCAAGTACCCATAATTATAAAAAAGTGAGATTAAAAATATTATTGAGGAGATTTCAAAGGCAATAGTTATCAGACATAGCCAAAGTTTTTACTCCTTTCCTATGATTATGGTGCATAAGAAGAATGAAACTTGGTGCATATGCCTAGACTATAGAGTGCTTAACATATACACCATCAAAGATAAGTTTCATATTCCAATCATTGATGATTTTATAGATGAGTTAAATGGAGCTAAGTATTTCACAAAGTTAGATCTTAGATCAAGTTGTCACCAAATTTGAATTAAGGAATAAGATATTTGTAAGAAAACATTTAGGACTCATGAGGGTCATTATGAGTTTTTGCTGATGTCATTTGGTCTTACCAATGCACCATATATATTTCAAATTTTGATGAATTCCATCTTTAAATTTTTTTTGAGGAAGTTTGTATTAGTTTTCTTTAATGATATATTGATTTATAGCAAGACATGAGAGGAATTTTTTTAGCATGTAGATCAAGCATTACAAGTTCTCAAAGATCACCAGATCTATGCTATGCTATCCAAGTGTACTTTTGGTCTCAAAGAGGTGGATTAATTGAGACACATAGTTTCACATGGAGTAAAGGCGGATCCTAACAAAATTAAAACTATCATGGAATAGCCTATTCCCAAAACTATTCAAAATTCATGGCTTTCTTGAAATTGACTAGATACTATAGAATATTTGTAAAGAATCATGGTCGTATAGTAAAACCCCTCACAACTTTGTTAAAGAAGGATTATTTCCATTGGAACAAGTTCACTAATGCAACATTTGAAGGAGACTATGTGTACTACTCTAGTTCTTGCTACTCCAAAATTCAATAAGGATTTTATTGTGGAATGTGATGCTTCAAGAATTGGTATGGGAGTAGTTATCATGGAGGAGGGTAGGCACATTTATTTTAAGATTTGTTAATTAAAGGGTAAGAATCAACTCAAACCTATTTATGAGAAGGAAATACTAGTTTTTATTCATGGAGTAAAATAATTGAGGCCTTATTTAATGGGTAGACACTTCAAGGTTAAGACAATTAATGATAACCTAAAATATTTTTTGGAACAAATATTATTTTCAGAAGGGCAAAGAAATGGGTTGCTAAGATGTTGGGATATGAATTTGAGATTGTATATAAGAAAGGGAAGGAAAGTGTTATGGAAAATGCACTATCTAGGAAGGATGAGAAGAATGAAGCTTTATTGTGTTTCATTTCAATATTATAAGAAGATTGGGTAGTAGAAGCTGAAGCATAGTGGAAAAATGATGTTGTTACAAGTAATCTCATTCAACAATTACAAAGTGATCCTAGTAGTTCACATAAGTTTTGTTGGAAAGGAGATGCTTTGTGGTATAAAGAGCAATTGTATCTTTGAAAGAATTCCAAGATCTAATGGTAAGAATGTCATCATGGTAGTAATGGATCACCTCACTAAATATACACATTTGATTACATTATCACATCCTTTTACAACAAGTACAATGTCAAGAACTTTTTGGATAATATTCAAAAGCTACATGGTATACCTAAGGTTATTGTCAGTGACCATGACCCTATCTTTACTAGTAACTTTTTGACAAATTTATTCTCATGTTTGGGTACTCAATTGGCTCATATTTCTTCATACCATCCTCAATCTAATGGGAAAATTGAGGTTGTTAATAAGTGTTTCGAAGGTTATCAATTTTTTTTCACTTCAAGTAAATAATCTTAATGGAAATATTTGCTACCACTAGTAGAATGGTGCTATAACACTTCCTTTCACATTTCATAAAAAATGTCTCCATTTATGGCAATATATGGATATCATCCTCCTTCCATCACATCATCATTGAAGGTGTTGATGAGTCTAGTTTATGGTTCAATTATTGATAGAGTTTTTTGTCCATTTTCTATAGTTGTCATAGACTTTGATGCTTGGATGTTGACCTTTTTATGATATTTCCTTAAAACCATAGACTTTGAACATGAACTTATTTTCATAACCTTTTAAATGAAATTGACATGCTATATGAACTATCTATGTTAATTTTACATGTGATTAATGAATGCCACTTTGAGATAGTTACAAATATGTAGTTGTTGTGTGTACTAATATTGTCATGCAAATATAATTAGAGGCCTAGAATTAAGAAAGATTTTGCCAGTTGGTCATCCACCATACCGGTCAACAAGGTGGACATTCAATGAAGAAAGGCTCTCGACGACGGAAAGATTCCTCATTCAAATCAAAGTTGTAACCACCTTATGAATTATCTTAGTTTCCCATTGAGAGAATATAGGCGTTACTATTGTGCTAGATCTACGTTGAGGCAAACATGCTTGACCAGATTTTGTGCATGTGTAACCACCTCTCCACTTTTTATGCTTTCCTTAATTTGGCGTCCTCCTATTCTAATAGAGTTGATTGCCTTGCTAGGTGCTTAGTTTGTAGCTTCTATAAATAAGACTCAGATGCTCCTTCTCAAGGGGTTGCTTAATCTGATGATGTAATCACATTCCTAGTTTTTCCAGTAATATAGTCTATTACTCAATTGTACTCACATTTTTCAAATGAATGAAATGAAGTTATAAGTTTGTGCATCTAAGTTTACATTTTTTTTAGGGGATACTCATCCAAGGGGGGCCACTTGGTGAGTATTTTGTCCCTTAGTTAGTTATTTTATGTTCAGTAATTAGATAAGAATCCGACACTATCTATTCCTGCAACCACTAGAATTCCATTATGTGACTGTTCCTGTAGCCAAAGCAAATAGAGTAGTTTCTTGTTTGTTCGCTCATATTTTCATTTCAGCTTAGTATAGTTGTTGGTTGATGCTCAAAACTCATGTTATTTCCTTCCAAGCAATTTACTTTCAACATTGAGTCTTTCTTAGCTGTAGGATGAATATGACTACTTTGGATTCCTAGTGCACATATTGTGTTGACTAATTTCAAGTTCACCTCCTTGAGTTGACAAGTTAAATGCACCTTCATGATGATTGAAATAACTATTCAGGTTAGATGTCCAATCTCTGAATCATAACTGTAAGGGCTTAGTTGTTTAATCATTGTAGGAGGTCAACATTTTTGGCACCATTGTCAAGGATTGTGTCAAACTAGGGAGTTCTTTGGAGTCATTGATAGTTTTTCTTGT
Source organism: Sequoiadendron giganteum (assembly GCA_007115665.2). Classification (NCBI taxonomy): domain Eukaryota; kingdom Viridiplantae; phylum Streptophyta; class Pinopsida; order Cupressales; family Cupressaceae; genus Sequoiadendron; species Sequoiadendron giganteum. Next base: position 427,102,541 of record CM021103.1, read on the forward strand.
TGTATTATTTCTAGAAGTTGTTCTTAGTAAACCCCTCATTTAGGAAAGTAATGACCCCCCTATTATTTTTCCAATTCTTTGTGCGAGTTGGCTGCTAGTGAATTGATATTGTATGCATAGAGAAAGGAGGAGATATGCTCATGGGAGATTCCTTCCTAACAATCCTGATTTATTCCAGATAATTGAGTATCAGAACCTACCCAGAGATAAAGAAGAAGAAGAGCCACACGCCTTTGCTCATACATTTTCAGATCTGACCAATTCTAAAGTTTCCTCTGAAGATCAAAATTTGATTGAAAACCCCCTTGCTTTGGAACTTCATCAGGAAGGCATGGGTGATGCAAATAGAAACAGACCTAACCAACCAGCTTTTCCTTTCCCCATTTCTCATCAGAATGAAGTAACCTCAAAAATATCCCTGCTTCAGTCCTTCCTAAGTTCTATGGACTTGTTACAAAAAATCTTGATACATTCTTGCTCGAGTTTGATATACTCTGTAGGAGTTATGACTATACCACTGATGCACATAGGCTTAAGTTATTCCCTGCCACCTTGAAAGAAGCTGAATTAAGATGGTTCATGAGCCTAGGTAGAGACACTATGGAGACTTGGGAGGACATGAAGACAAAGTTCCTTGAGAAATACAAGGAGTATTGTAGGGGTAGTGACATGAGAGGAGGTGAAATTTTTAGGATGCATCAAAAGGAAGATGAGAGCCTGGAAGATTATATTTCAAGGTTTTTGTTTTACTTATAGAAATATCCACACCATACACTCAATGAAGAATCACATAAGCTTCTTTTCTTAAGAGGAATTAATGACAATTGCATAGATGCCTTGGACCTGATGGGAGGAGGAGATATTACCCAAGTTCCTTGGGAGGACATCAAGAAGATATGTCAAAACTATTCTAGGGCAGCTTCAAAAAATGGGAGAGCTTACCAATCTTCCATGGGTAAGTCATCTACCAGTGGAGTTTCAAGGATGGAGATTACTCACTTATTGGAAAATTGTGAACATAAAATTCCCAAGCTCCCTTTGGGTGATTTTATTTTGCTTAAAGTATCGGCCACACTCTCCCCTTAAAAAAGCAATATCAAGCTCCTTTCGCAAAGGCTTATTTTGAATACTGTCACTTGTCAGTTGAGCACTCCTTAGAAGGTTTCCTTCTCTCACTTTTCAAAAACTTGCATCATGCTTCCACGTTTCAGCAGTTCACAATCTTCAGTCTCCCTTTACATCACTCTCCTTTCAAGCCCCGACTGCATGCCACATAACATCAGTCTGCGCACATTCCTTGGTGGACCCCACCTTCAATGCAGTATGCTTGGAGACCTCCATGTGTCTTTGTAGCACATGTTTTTCATCGCTTGAGGGGGAGAACAAACGTCAGCCCCGACCACTTGCCACTTGATCTTCTAAAAGTTTCATCACGAGGGAAAACCAAGTAGGAGACAACCTATAGCCAACTGCCATGTTCTGCAACTGTCACCATGAGTGAATTTCACATGTCAATGCTTTGGTCTATTGGGACCACTACCATCATTCACAGGGGATGCATCCGACTCTAGGAAATCCTCGTTCATGGCTCGAATCTTTTCAGTTGCAACGGCAAGGGGAAATCGTTGCTAAATGAATCATTGCTCATGATCAGAGGATCTTTTCTATTATTGGCTCACCGAGCTGGGTTTCATTATAAATACTGCTTCTTCCATCAAAGCAGGAGTTCAAATTTTGATAGAAAAAATGGTAAAAGAACCAGGCCTTTACCGCTTTTTGAGATTATTTTAAAGACTTGCAAACTATTCCATTGTTCGGTATTTCTATTTTCTTGAAGATTTTGATAAAAATTTACTGTGCCATTGTGGTGCTAAATGTTTCATTTGCATAATTTCTATAAATTTAATGCAAGTTTTCTAGTATAGATCATGTCTTCAACTCCCCTTTTCTATAAATGCGTATGAATATTATTTTATGTCATTGAGTGAATCATTTAGACTTCTATCTTTATTTATTTTCATTCTAGAACATAGATGATTGTTGAATGGGCCCTTATATCGCATCTACAAGATAGATTTATCATGCCTTACATCTAAATCTTGGCACATCGCCCTAGTTAGATCCTTTTATTTTATATTTGTTTCCTTCTCCCATTCTAAAACCCTAGTTATAGAAGAGTCGACTTCTTCAAAATCTAGAGGTTACTCAATTTAGCGCAATAGGTCCCCCCTTTAACTGTGTTTCCCACAAAGGGCTATTACCTTGCCAATTTTTGGCATCGACAGTTTTTTCTTTTTCCTGGCACGCTCGGTGAGACCACTTAAATATACCAAATCAAAAGGGTGTATAAGTCATCGACCCATTACTAGGTCACAAAACACAAATAATCCTGGTTTGTTAGCACCTCCACTAGTAACAACGCATTACCCAAAATTTCCCAGTAGAGCTTTTGGATCCCAGCCATAATGTTGATCGCAAACAAAAATTATGTAGCTTGGGATGTCGAAAGTCCCCTTGTAGCCCCAGGTGCACCTGTCGTATGGGCCCCTATCCCAGTCTCTTCTCTCAAAGCTATTTCAAAGTTTACCGGAGGTGGCTCGAGAACACTATCCGAACATCTGCAAGATGTTGCGGATGTGTGTTTGGTGCACGAAGTTACAAATCAGAATATAGCATTGAGATTGCTTGTTGCTTCTTTGTGGGGAAGAGCACTAGATTGGTATCGCACTCTGCCGGCTAATACTATCGGTACTTGGGATGATCTTGGGGATCCTTTTTATGAAATATTTTCTAACAACAAAGACATGTCTTTGCTATATCACAAGCTATCAACAATCAAGCGAGCCCCATCTAAAGCCATGACCGCTTTCAACGCCCTATTCCATACAACTTGGCAGAGGATCTAGAATGCTATTCAACCACCGACTCAGTTAGCATTTATGTTTTACTTAAGGTCCATCAACATTGAAATCTCCATGATGATCCAGTCACTCGATGAAACTACATTACCAGATGCATACAACATAACAGTTAAGGCAGAGAACAACCTAATTGACGTCGGGAAGTTGCCACCTTGGCTCGTTATGCCGATATTCTCCTAAATATCGGCTTCTACTCAGGAGATTCCATCTACAAGCGCACCCGCACCACCCCCATCTATGTATACATATCCAAGTATGCCCTAAAATGCCGCTTCTACATCTAGTGCCTCAAAGGATGACATGAGAGACATAAGATAGATGTTATGAAACTTGACAAATGAAGTAACCACTATCAAGCATAACTGGGCTGCTACTCCAAGACCGTCCTACCAAGGCTATCAAAGTGGTAGATGCTCCTACCAAAAATACCAATATCAAGGAGTTGCATGCACAGCTCCATCGACTCAGATAAATCACCAAATAGTATCGGTACCGACTCTACTTGGGGCCGCTCAAACTAGTATGAGCAAAGAACTGACCACAGGGCAAAATAATCTCGCCGAATATTTCAATCCCTAGTGCTATCCCTGTGGTGATGCTCATATGCCTCGAAATTGTTTGGATGCCAATTTGCAACAAAAAGTCATTGAGCAATGTAGCCAAGGCATGGCGACGAATTTGGGATATACATATGCCTCTCCCCAAGTGGAGAATGTGGTTCTCACCATGTAGATGCAGGGAATTTCCTTAGAGATAGAAAATGACATAGCTCTCGACCATGCTCTCCTCTCATGGATGGAAGGGGAGGAAGCAGTGTTCACTTATGAAGCATCTACATCGGCGACCCTACAAGTGCAGTCCGACTACAATACTTGATCAAAGAGGAGATTTATAGGAAAACCTATCACTCCGCAACCCAAAAACATCCTGGACCAACCCTTTGGCCCTTCTACAATCACTCCACAACCATAGTTATGTAAGGAGATTATCATCACCAAATCCAAGGAGCAAAAGCCTCCAAATTCGCCACCCTTCAACATGGTGGAAAATTTGAAGAAATATTTCGCTAATGTAACCCTATGGGATATCTTAGCCATTCTAGAGAAGAAGTCATTACTACAGAAGGCCCTGCAGAAAGATACGACTAAACATTCAATGGGACAAAATACAAAAAATGCAACAAAATCATTGCCTCCAGCCAAAGTTCTTGCAAATACTACAAAGGAGGCTCCACCCAAAGCCAAAGAAGAAAAACTGAATCCTAAACCTTTTTTATTGACTCTCATTATGGGGAAGAAACTACTGCACAACTCCATGATCGACTTTGGTGCCAGCACTACCATCATGCCCAAGCAAATAGCTGAAGCTTTGGGGCTTACCTATGAGCCCTTAAAGAGAGGAGTTATGCAGCTAGATAGGAACAAGGTCGAAACTGTAGGCCTCATTAAAGACCTCCCCTTAACTTTATTTTCTTGTCCTAGCATCACAATGCTGCAAAATACCATGATCATTAACGTCCCTCCCACGTTTGGCCTCTGCCTATCCCAAGAATTCACTTCAAAGATAGGTGGATACCTTTCTTTGGATTGGTCCCACCTAATTCTTAGAACTAAGCATAGGTCCAAAATGAAGATAATATCAGAACCTGTACATATAGAACATGTATCTGATGAAGCCATGATCAACTTCGAAGACACTGATACCTCTGTCACCAAAGAAGAAGTCAATAGTAGCAAGTTTTTAGAACACGAGCAGGCAATCAAAGATGGAACCAATCAAGAAGAAGTCTTCTTGACCAAAAATGTGGGGACCAATCCTTTTGGCAATTATCATGCTACCGGTTTGGGCACCTATGTCATCTATGATGAAGATCAAGAGTTCCCAAGTGTATTAAAAGACTTCATGCCTGAACAAGCCTCAAAGCTCTGGACATTACACTTCGACGGTGCGAGATGCAAGGTCAGTACAGGTGTTGGGATATGCCTAATATCTCCATCCAATGAGCAGATCTTCAGGTCATTTCGCTTCCAGCTTTCTTGCTCAAACAATGAAGTCGAATATGAGGGTCTCATGCAAGGACTAAGCCTCGTGGAACAGATGGGTATCAAACAATTAATGGTGTTCAGAGATTCTGAACTTGTAATCAACCAAATGAGAAACATCTCTACTGCAACAAATTTTTGTATGCGGTCTTATAGGCATAGGGTGTGGGAACTCATCGAAGCTTTCAAAGCTTTTAACATCCATGTTGTGCCAAGGGAGCAGAATTCAGATGTGGATTGCATGGCCACGATAGGATCTCAATTTGATCGTATCTTTGACTTAATTAAGAATGTGCACTATGTGTCAGTGATCGTCCGACCCTTTATTCCCGACAATGATCAAAGCTGGCAAGTGTTTGAAAGCGATGAACTCATCGCCTTGTTCATTCAATAGTCGGGAGAGTTCACCGATCAGTTTCAGCCAAAAATTGAAGAAGCATACGAAGGACAGATCATCCAGTTGAGATCAAATAAGCTTTCGAAGGGGTTGGTCACTCTCAAAAATTTGTTTGACTGCGATGACACAAGAAATGATAGAAGAAAATTTGTAGCCAACCAGGCAAACTACGTCGACCTTGAGGTCGGGAACGAAAGAAAATTAAAGGTTGGGAAAGAAGTCCTGCAATATGATAAAGATAGGCTCATTCACTTCTACAGAAAATATGAGGGGTTGTGGCTTGGTCTTATGATGACCTTAGGGGGATCCTGGTATCATCCAACACACTATTGAACTAACATAAGGTGCTAAACTTGTCCAACAAAAATAGAGGCCCATCAATCCAAAGATTGAAGCCTTAATGGCACAAGAGCTAGAAAAGTTGATCTAGTCCAATATTGTCTTTCCAATCAAGCACAACATGTGGGTATCCAACCTCATTCCAGTTCAAAAGAAAAATGAGGACATTCATCTCTATGTTGACTTTTGTGACCTAAACAGGGCATCGCTGAAAGACCATTACCCGTTGCCTTCCATGGAATCAATCTTATAGACCATGGCAGGTTCAGAGATGTTTTCTCTATTAGATGGTTTCTCAGGCTACAATCAGGTTTGGGTTAAAGCGGAAAATCAACACAAGACCACATTCACCACCAAGTGGAGGACATTTGCATATGCCAAAATGACTTTCGGCCTATCAAACACGGGGGCTACCTTCCAGCGAGCAATGGATATCGCCTTCAATGAACTAATCAACAAAATCATCCTCATACTCTTAGATGATCTAATCGTATTTTCCAAATCTAAAGATGACCATTTTGATCATCTAGAGAAGGTTTTCAAAAAATGTCGAGAGTTCGGGGTATCCTTGAACCCAAAGAAATGTGTTTTCAGAGTACCACAAGGAAATTTTTTGGGGCATGTAGTATCACAAGAAGGAATTTCTATTGATCCTAAAAGGGTAAAAACAATCAGAGAGCTTTCTCTTTCAGTAAACAAGAAAGGGGTACAATATTTTTTGGGAAAGGTTAACTTTGTAAGCAAGTTTATTTCTGATTTTCCAGGAATAATTAGACCTATCACCCTGATGCCAAAAAGAGACCAATTGTTCAAATGGACAAAAGAAGTAAGGGAAGCCTTCGAGAAGGTAAAGGATGCTATTTCTTTAGCTCCTGTGTTGGTGAACCTCACTTGTCAAAAGACTTCGTAATGTATGTTTTTAGCAGCAAGAAAAGCATCGCCATTGTTCTGATTCAGAAGGATAATGAAGGAAAGGGAGAGCACCCTATAGAATTCCATTCCTGAACCTTGAAGGAGTATGAGACAGACTATAACTTTTTCGAAAGATGAGCTTTCACAATTGTAAAGGGACTCAGGAAGTTTTGACACCTTATAGATTGCACTAAGGTAATCGTTTATGCTTCACATTCCAGTGTGTGTGAGTACATCATGGAGGGAGAAATCACCGACAAAAGAGCCAACTGGATCACTAAGATCCTAGAATACGACATTGAAGTTAGGCCTATGAAGACTGTCAAAGGAAGAGGGTTGTGCGAATATTTGGCACACGATGAAGAGATGGAAATTGAGGAAGAACAAGCGAAGATAGTCCTAACAAACGACCCTGAACCTGAAGGCTGCTGGCTGACAGATAGGGTAAGATATATGCACACTCGCAAGTATCCATCAGGACTTCTGTCTCAAAGGAGAAGATTCTACCAACTGCAAAATAGTGGGTACTCACTTATTGAAGGGATCCTTTTAAAAAGAAATTTCAACGACGTCCTGTTGCGATGCTTCACCATGGAGCAAGCAAAGAAAATTATCAACTCCTTCCATAGTAGCCTAGAGGGTGGACAGTTCTCTGCAAAGACCACGCCCTTAAATTTTTGCACGCTGGGTACTTCTATCCTACATTGTTCAACGACTCCTCCGAAATGATTAAAGCCTGCAAGGAATACCAATACTACGCAAGGAGAAGAAATAATTCCGCCATGCCTCTTAATCTGATAGTAGTGGATGAACCTTTTACACAATGGGGATTGGATTTAATCAGGATGATCAACCCTACCTCTAGTGTCAGTCACAATTGGATCCTAACAGCCACCAACTACTTCACAAGATAGACTAAAGCCCTAAAGAATGTGAGGGAAGCAGAGATTGTAGATTTTCTTGAAGGGTTGGTAACGAGATTCGACATGCCTAAGACTATCATCTCAGAAAATGCCAAATATTTCTTAGGCTCTAAGGTATGTTAGTTCACATTAGAACATGACATATTTTTGAAAAAATCCTGAAACTACTACTTGCAAGGAAACAACATGGTTGAGTCAACTAACAAGAATCTAGTCTGACTAATTAAAAGGATCGGATCCGATCATGAAAAGGAATGGCATAAGAATCTCTGAACAACATTATGGGTTGACTGTACAAATCCTAAGAAAGCCCTAAAGACTTCACTGTATGAGCTAGTATATGGGAAGGAGGTGCTGTTACCAATCTCTATAGAGATACCTACGTTACAGCTACTCAAGTGTCTAGAGATTGAAGAAAATGGAGCTATGGAAGTTCGGTTGGACGAATTGATGGAGGTACAACAAAAAAGGGGGAAAGCCCTAATAGCCATGACTAACTGCTAGTAGGTGGTGAAAATATGGTTCGACAAGAAAGCTTTAGACCAAGGTCTAAAATGTGGGGACCTAGTACTAAAATTCAATGAAAGAGCCACAAAGCCTAGCCAACATGGAAAACTTGACAAATTATGGGAAGTCCCTTTCAAAATAACTCAGTGCAAATAGAATAATGCATTCAAATTAGAAAACATGGAACAAGAAGCATTGGGAATTTCGGTTAATGGAATTCACCTAAAGTTGTTCAATTAAGCTTCAGATACTGCATACAGGTGTAAATATGTGATTAATGTAATTATTTTCCCTTTCATGTTTTGTCGGCCGGTTCTTTCCAACATTTTCCCAGTTACAGGAAGTAGAAAAATTCATGAGACCCATTATTACAAGAGTAGAGAAAGGCTATATTACAAAAATAAAGTCCATATCCGAAGAATTCAATAAAAGTTGCAGAGAGCAAAAGAATGAAGACAAAGGGTTGAAGATAAGCAGCTATATTCGTTATATATATTTTTTGATAGAAACATTAACAAAATGGCTCTGTGGCCATACGCTCAAAATATGACTATATATGCGACTTCCTTATATATATGTACATGCAAGCCCTCTTTCAGGTATATGTATACAAAAGAGAAAAATGTGTGTTAATCTTCAAGTCGTAGGAGCATGGGTATTATCTTCATTAGCATGAGCATTTTCTCCATCAACGTGAGCATTTTCAGCGGTAGCAGGAGGGTTATCAACAACAATACCAACACCCAAGATGAGCAATGGAGGAAACACAAGGTTCTTGAAGTCGGTGTACCAATCCACGTCATAGAATAGCACTATGTTGTAGTAGCGCAACAAAAAGTGGCATGCACAGGTAGCTTTCTCACGGCGCTCAACAAGCGAATGGAACCAGACTCTGCTAAAAAATGGCACCCATGGTACCACCGTGTCCTCTTCAATATGCCTCCTCAAGTCGCTCACTACCGGAAGGCCCAAGCCATACACTACATTGGATTCTACTTCACTAAGACCTCTAAGGTACCTCTTTGGGAAATATTGAAGCGTCAGGCGAAGTATCATGATTTTTGGAGCCTAAATGTCAAGCAGCAAAGCAATAAAAATGGGAGCATATATCGGTGTTCACCTGATATTTATCTTCATACTCAATGCAATATCTGCCCAAAACCCATTTCATTGCTATAATGGCCAGTGAGTGTTTGTTTTTGGTCATTCGTTTCAAACGCCTATTGGAGATTTCTCCTAGAAAATCCATCTGAGGCTTTTTACACACTAGCCTAATAGGATTGTTCATTGTGTCAATCTCTTCTTAAAACACCTAAGTCTAGCACTATGCAAGTTTAAAGCCTACTCAGCTACCTAAGCAATAATGCTTACTAAATTGCCCAATGTTTTTGCTAATCATTAAGTGTAGTTTTGCTAATGTGATAAGGCCCATTTATAGAAATATCTGAGGTAGCTTGCATCCCAAACATGATAGTAATTAATTTTAGCTCAAAAATCCCATCCAAAAGGCCAGCTCAATTTTCCAACCCGGTTCCGTCCGTAGGATTAAGGAGCGGTAATCAATTAATGAAAATTGGTGGCAAGCTCAGGTGATGGTTCATACGGATAGATGCTTAGGTGTCATGATACAAGCCATTTCAAGATCCAAGATTGAGCACAAATATTTCTAAGGTACTCATTATGACATCAGCCTAATTGTGCTTTCAGGGATATTAATGGCAAAGACATGCGAGATGGTGAAAAGCAAGAAGCCGACGACTCAATTTCTCATGAAAAAATCACGTTGAAGGGACGTTATCGCTAACATAATTATGAATTCTTGACTTTTCAAAAGGGGCAAGTAGTTCATTTCGCATGGACAGAGGAGTTGGCAGTACGTGCCGAATTAAATGCAGAAAGGAAACCATTGTCTATCAGTTGAAATCAAAGAAAAACTAAGTATCGCATGCAAAAATCAGAAAGAGCATAAAACTTCTTGAGCACGCAAAAGGACTTAGAAAAACATAATTGTTAAAAGAACCAAGTGTGGTGCAATTTGCAGCAAGGAAACTGAATGCTAAGATGATTGTAGAGAATTCACTGCCCTAGTGTGAATTGAAGGTCGTTTGGTTGTGAATTCATAGCTTTGTGTCTTGTTTTGAGTGCTATTCATAACATTTCAGTGTAGTTTCTGGGTAGAATATTTGTAGAAGAATGGAAATTGCTCAAAGTTATCAAGCAGAGATTCAAGGAGGGGCCAAGATTTTATTTAATATCATGTGTGCAACACCAGGCGCCTACATCTTCGAGGATGTCTCTTATGCTTCTCCTGGAATGCCAAAAAAGCCAACATGGGTAAATACGCGAGTTGCAGAGAAGAGTCATCGTCGTAAAGATAGGAAAGAATTAAAGAAGAATGGGAAAATATTTATGACCCCATTCTTGCAAGAAATACCAAATCACTCAGGGAGGTGGCCTGTGAAAGGATGAAAAGGAATAGTGACCTTGATTCCTTAGTGCAGAAATGTTGGTACAGTGGGCTTCCACAATATATGGTCTCATTTGTACACTACTACCCTGAATTGGTAGACGAGGCCATCAAACACTTTAACCCAAATACCAACACCATTGAGGGTCGGGAGGTGATGTGTTTATCTGCAAGGAAGCTATCTGGAATATTCTTTGTATCCCAGAACGAAGCTCTACAGTGCCTCAAGTGGAGAACTTCACTCCATCAAAAGAAGAGTTCTATTAGAGGACCAAATACCTTGTGCTGAGTTTTTATAACACGGAGACTCAAAGACTCAAAGAAGCTCAGAATAAGCCAATGCAGATCCCAATGACACATAAGGGCTTCAAGGATGATATAAAGGATTCTTTCTCGATGATGGAATTTGTTTGCGGCTTAGACACCAACAAGGAGGTCCAAGAATTTCATCTCAATTTGGGTTTTCAATTACGCAAGCAACATTCTCTTTTCTGGTATGAATTCGTTGAATTCCTCATGGAAGAGATGCTCAACCAAATAGCAGAATACCAGCTTCAATGGAGGTTCAGGTTACCTTCCTTTCTCGCACATATGTTCTTGCATCAGAATCCTAACTTCTTCCAGAAGCATCTAGGACTCTCAATTTTTGATGAAAATCAAAGGAAGCCAGTCTCCACGTGGACTCCTCTTCTCTCTGTGACATTTGATTATTACGCATTTTCAGATTATTTCTTATATCTAATTTTGTAGGATTTAAGAGGAGACAAATCTGTCTTACGGTTGAACTCGGACCAAACTGAGTTCATGCAGAACTTCACTCCAAGGTGTGACTGGTTTCTAGGTGAGGACTTCACGTTCGTCTGATTGCATGGCTTCATCGGAGAGCCATTTCATTTTCGACATGTCTTACAGACCGAGTATTGGCGCTTGAAGTATTCTACCAAGTATCAATTATCGATGCCACCTTTTGCGGCGAAAAGTCAAAGAAGGGATTTTTTAGCTGCCTAATGAGTTTCAAAACTGTAGTCATGGCTAAGAGAAAGGCTCACAGAATACTGGAAGAAAATCTGGCTCATCTAGGGTTGGTATGGATTTGCGATAAATGGGATTACAACCCCGATGATGACTTGCCAAAAAAATATGTCGAAGTAACACACTACCCTCGGCCTTACTGGGAGAAGCATCATAATTCGGTGTTAGATGCAGATGAATTTATTGTCGCCCTAGCTTTTATCCCGACCAAAGGTGGTTGGCCTCCCCGACTCAGATTCTACTGCTCGACTGGGCAGTATGATAAAACGAGAAAGATGGGTACTACTCTCTGCAATAATTTGATAAGAAACTATGGCTAGAAGGAAGAGAAGGTCAATGATTTATGGATATATCATCAGGATACCCGACGCACTGAGGCCCCTTATGATACCGAGGAAATGGATGACAAATTCGAAAAATTATGGAACAACGAGCATCCAGATTCTGACGAAAGTGGTGAAAAAGACTCCAATTCAGAAGAAGCTGAATCGCAGTCGGACAGAGGACTGGAACCAGAAACATAGATACAAGATGCCTCAGCGTCGCAAAAGGGAAAATTCATGAAGCAACCCAACATGGTCTCCTCTAATGTACGGGTTAACATATCGTGTGCAAGGTCTTCACTAACTCGCACCTGGACTGCAAGGAGGACCTGGGCAAGCCAACCACAACAATATGAAACCATAGTAGTAGATGACTCACCACCAGAAAAGAAGCCATGAACTGAGGCACGATTCAGAGAGTATTCACAGGACCCTGAGGCAAGCAAAGAGCCAACAACAGACCAAGGATGACAATCATTTGCACCATAGGTATCTTTCGATCCCTCTTCTCTGGTTTCACAAACCTTAGTTGCCCCTGTTGTGTCTACAACACCTCTTGTTTCATGCACCAACCAATGCATTTCGACCTCTCTTTCAATGGTCACGAGAGGTTTCTCACTGATCTCTTAAGTGGCTCCATTTTCCCTTACTCCTCCGTAGAACCTTACACCATTCACCTTGGCCCATTACACATCCCAAAGCCTCTCACACTCTGCCTCTGCTACCTTTATGAATGCATCTCCTGCCACCACAATGTCAGAGCCGACCCACTCTTCCTAGCAGATAGAAACCGTCACGAATCTACTTCCTTTGAGTCTTCCTACTGGTCCACAATTAGAGTATTGGAGTATCCCTCCTTTCTCACCTCAAACAGTTAGTGTACCAAATAAAAACTCTCCCGGTACCGCCACCCTTTCATTTCCTTTTTCCCTTCCTCCCAGTGCACCTTTCGTAGGTGGACTCATCAGGTCACCCTCTAAATTCTTATCAGAAGGTGATAAAACTAGGTAGGCACGAGCAATCAGAGCCCAAAGGAAAAAGGCTAAAATTGTGAAGAAGTTGGTAGAGCTAAGGGTACAAACAATTTTTAATGGTGCTCAATAGTCGCTACCTTTTGTGACTATGTACCCAACTGTTAGCAAGCCACAAGAAGAAATGCAACCAGATGACTACAACATGTACTCTGTGGGGATCGCTATAAGCATAGCCCAACCTCAAGACAAGGTGGAGCTCATGGAGGAAATGCAGTGGGTAGTGACCACCGACTTTCTTAAGTCTGATCGCCAGCTAAAGAAAAGGGAAGAAGAGCTTAAAAGCATAAAGGATAGAGTCGAGGTCTTGCTTGCCAAGGAGAAAGCTAGGGAGGTTGAATTTAAGTGCTTATCCCAAAAAACAAAGACAAAACAAGCAAAGCTCTGAGAAGAACTTGTGAAGTTTCAATCCCTCGATCCTAACTTGATCGCTAAGTTGCAGCAAAGGAACTAGGAGTATCAAGACCAGTTAGAAAATTTGGGGCAAGAAGTATGACAAAAGGATGAGGATTTTCATCACCAACGCGCTCAACTAGAGCAGAAAATGCAGTAGAAAGATGTGGATTTCAAGATCTGTCATGCCTGATTGGAGAATGAGATTAAAAAACTAAGGTCTTCCCTTAAGCAAGGAGCAACAAACAAGGAGTGAGCCGAAGCTAGCTGGGTCACAGAATCATGGAAGCTGCAAGGACAACTCAACACGAAAAACTAAAAGGTTGCAGAGCTAGCGCATGATATAGAGCAAAGGAATGCAGAGATTGTCCTATTGAAGGACTCCGCTTCACCCCTTGTCGATCAAACAAACCTTCTTCAGATAGCCCAACAATTATATGTCTCATATTGGGAAAGAGTGAAGGTTTTTGCCTAACTCTATAGCCAACACTCTTATTTAGGGTGGAAGCAACAGTCTTGGGCAGAGAGGTTCATGAGATGATAGGGAAATTCCCTTAGTCCATCACCAAAAGAGTTCTAGAGGCCAGGAGATTATTGGATAGGCTATATCAGGTCCCAGACAAAGTCTTGGCAAGTGTAGGAATTGAGGACCGAAGGGCCATTGCTAAAACAACTAACCAGTTCATCCACTTCCACACAAATATCCTTCATGCCAATGAATGTGCCACCAAATTGGATCAAATCATGAGCAACATGCGGGCCAGGTTTTGTCACCTGACTCAAATGGGCTTACCATCTCCATTTCTAGAAGACGAGTCAGTGGCTATGGTGGAGCATATTGCAGCAAGAATCGAGGAAAAGCAACATGATTCATCTGCCTTTCAGAGTTTCAATTAGCCCCTTGTTGCAGGAGATATTGAGAGTGTCACTCATCCAATTGCACGGCTTATTTTTCAACTTGAGTCCTAGGCCGGTATATTGTCAGTGCTTCCTTACAAAGAAGTTATCGATCTACATGGAGTGCAAGAATATTTGTGTGACATATTGACTCCATCTATGGATGAATGGTTGCCTCTTCAGACTGCCCTCTCTAAGCTCTGATCACGTCGCTCGATGGATAAGTCTCTGGTCTACAAGCTATAAATTTTTAGGTTGCTCATTCCGCAGGTGAAACACCCCTGAAAAGTCAACAAAATCTGTGAACATAAAATTCCCAAGCTCCCTTCTGGTGATTTAGTTTACTTAAAGTACCGGCCACACTCTCCCATTAAAAAGGCAATATCAGGCTCCTTTCGTAAAGGCTTATTGTGAATACCGCCACTTGTCAATCGAGTACTCCTCGTAAGGTTTCCTTCTCTCACTTTTCAAAAACTTGTGCTGTGCTTCCATGTGTCAGCAGCTCATAATCTTCGTTCTCCCTTTACATCGCTCTCCTTTCGGACCTTGACCGCATGCCACAGAACATCAGTCCGTGCACATTCCTTGATGGACCCCACCTTCAACACAGTATGCTTGGAGACCTCCATGTGTCTTTGCAGTGTAGGTTTTTCATCACTTGAGGGGGAGAACGAACGTCGGCCCCGACTACTTGCCACATGATCTTCTAAAAGTTTCATTGTGAGGGAAAACCAAGAAGGCAACAACCTATCACTAGTTTCCATGTTCTGTAACTATTTCCACGAGTGAATTGCATGTGTCAACGCTCTAGTCTATTGGGACCACTACCATCATTCATAGGGGATGCATCCAACTCTAGGGCATCCTCATTCATGGCTCAAATCTTTTCGGTTGCAATGACAAGGGGAAATCATTGCTAAATGCATCATTGCTCATGATCAGAGGATATTTTCTGTTGTTGGCTCGCCGAGTTGGGTTTCATTATAAATATTGCTTCTTCCATCAAAGTAGGAGTTCAGATTTTGATAGAAAAAAATGGTAAAAGAACCAGGGCTTTACCACTTTTTGAGATTATTGTAAAGACTTGCAGATTGTGCCATTGTTCGGCCTTTCTGTTTTCTTGAAGATTTTGATAAATTTTTACTGTGTCATTGTGGTGCTAAATATTTCATTTGCAGAACTTCTATAAATTTAATGCAAGTTTGTTGGTATAGATCATGTCTTCGACTCCTCTTTTCATTAATGTGTATGAATATTATTTTATGTCATTGAGTGAATTATTTAGACTTCTATCTTTATTTCTTTCCATTCTAGAACATAGCAGATTATTGAACAAGCCCTTAGATCGCATCTACAAGATAGATTTATCATGCCTTACATCTAAATCTTTGTGCATCACCCTAGTTAGATCCTTTTATTTTATATTTGTTTCCTTTTCCCATTCTAAAACCCAAGTTATAGAAGAGTCGACTTCTTTAAAATGCGGAGGTTACTCAATTTAGCGCAATAGGTCCCCCCTTTAACTGAGTTTCTCACAAAGGGCTATTACCTTGCTAGTTTTTGGCATCAACAAAAACTTCAAGCAAGACATTATAAACAATCTGGCTACTCAATCGGATACACTTTAGGCCAAGAAGAAACAAGAGGAGGCAGAGGCAATGTTGATAGAATATTGCCCTCATTGCAGACAAAAGAAGAAAGACTATAGATTCAAGATGATAGCTAATATCAAAAGCAAGTACATGGCACCTAAGTTTAAGCCAATCCAGGGTGAAGAAGATCAAGTCTACTATGCTGCACAAATGAGGCCATGGGCTCTAAGACAAGGCATGCCACCAGATCCACTATCTTTTGTTGGGCCATATTTCAATTCTTATTCATTTGGTAACCAATGACAACCCCCATATCCATCCAATTATGGAGGATATCCATCAAATCCTTGGAATAACCCTCCAAATGCCTGGCCCAACCACCAAAACTCTCCACCCCAGTGGCAGCAACCCCAAGGGAATTAGCAATAGTTTCAGGGAATTTGGCAGCCACCTCCAGGAAATTGGTAGCAAACATCTCAATGGAGGGGAGGAAAACAATGGCCAAACCAGACAACCAATTACATGCAACTAGCTTCTCAACCTCAACATCCTACTATAATGCCTCCTCCTACTAGTTCAAATTCAAATGCACCTAAAACTACTCAGCTACCAGTCTAGCCCACACCTAGCCCAAATAATAACCATAGCAACAGTCGGTATATTCTGTTGATCCAAATCAATTCCCTGCATATATTGTGAGTGTAAGTAACATCTTCTTGCATTCAAGAACTACTTTTCCAGCTCCTTCCACACCCATTATCACTGAGTTTCCTGTGGAAGAAGAGGAGCCTCTGAATCTCCCCATTTAGCCAAGTGCACCTAAAAATCCTGAACCAGTCCCAGTCAAGCAGACTAAAGCAGAACCACCATTTCCCTAGAGGTTGGAAACTATGAAACAAAAGGAAGAGAAGGAGGACAAAAATTTTGACACTTTAGATCAGTTGAAGCATATATGTGTCCAAATACCTTTATTTCAAGCCATAAAAGATGTTCCCATATATGGCAAAGCAATCAAGGAAGCATGCCTTAAGAATTAGGGCAGGAAGAAGAAAGACCCCACTACGGTTCATGTGGTGGGATAGTTGGCTAACATCATGCTTGGGAAAGTGATTGTTCCCAAATATAATGACCTAGGGAGTCCTATGGTAGGAGTTGTTATAAATGGAATCTAGATAAAGAATGCTCTGATTGATATGGGAGAAGCCATAAATGTAATGACTAAGGACATCCTACAACAACTAAATGTTACAAACATGAGACCTACTCCTACTGTCCTGCAACTTGTCAATAGTTCTACTATTAATCCTAATGGGATAGTAGAAGATCTTGTGGTAACTCTAGACTCTTGGGAGTACCCAAAAAATTTTATGATTCTTTCTCCTAAGGACACACTAGGCGAGTACCCCATTATTCTTGGAAGGCCATGGTTAGCAACAAAAAATGGCTATATTGGATGTCAGATGGGAGACATGACCATTTCTGATGGAAAGAGCACAAAAAAGCTTGTTCTCTACCCGCTTGCTCAACCATCCCATGATGGGAATGATCCTATATGGCCACATGTTGGCGAAGAGGCCGAGGAAGTTAATTTTGTGGCATAACTTATGATGTTAAGCAAAATTCCTTTTATGCAGCTTCAAGATGAAGATGAAGTATTGTCTAACATAATTTAGAACCATTATGAGGTAGAGGAAGCATCATCCTCTCATGCATCTGATTCTATTGATCTAGTGAAGACACTCCTACTTGCTCTTCTTGCATACACTCTTCCTGCAACCGCTCTTCCTGCAGCCAAATTTCTTACAATAACAGGTATGTTCCATACATTTACGCCACATGAACTCAAGGTACCAAGCATTAGTGAAGCAGTTATGGTAGAGTTAACTACACAAGTACAAGTGTCAAAAGGAAAATATTAACATCAAACTGACTGAAGAACAACAATTGTCATTGACAAACTTACTGAGGGCCCACCAGTGTGCATTTTTGTGGGATTATCATGATATGAAGGTATTGGACCCTAATCTTTGCACTTATAGGATATATCTAAGAAATGACTGTACACCAGTGAGGCAGCCACAAAGAAGAATTAACCCTGCATTGAGAGAAATTGTAAAAGGGGAACTACATAAGTTGTTAGATGTAGGATTCATCTACCCCATTTCAGATAGCCAGTGGGTGTCCACATTGGTGATTGTGCCCAAAAAAGGAGGGAAGTGGCAAGTTTGTGTTGATTACAAGGAACTTAATGCTTCCACCAAAAAGGACCATTTTCCCTTACCTTTCATAGATCAAGTTTTGGACTCACTTGCAGGAAAGCAATAATTTTTTTTCCTAGATGGATTCAACGATTATAACCAGATCCAAATTGCACCAGAGGACCAAGAGAAGACCACATTTACCTGTCCATAGGGGACCTATGCCTACATGCAATGCACTTGCAACTTTTTAGAGGGCATTCATTAGCATATTTTTAGATATCTCTCTTGATTGCATGGAAATCTATATGGATGACTTCACTACTTATGATGCTGATTTCAATGAATCATTGGAAAATATCAGGAGAGTCCTATAGAGATGTGAAGACCACAATCTATCTTTAAATAGTGAAAAGTGCTTCATGATGATGCAGGAAGGTGTAGTTCTTGGCCACTGCATCTCTCATAAAGGAATTCAAGTAGATCTTGCAAATATTGAGGTGATCACCAATCTTCCTATCCCTGCAAAACAAAAAAATGTTAGGAGTTTCTTAGGACATATAGGTTATTATAGGAGGTTCATCAAAGACTTTAGAAAAATGGCAACACCATTGTATAATTTCCTAACTAAATATGTTGAATTCCAATGGGCAGAAGACTATGACAAGGCATTTTCTGATATGAAAGCAACTTTAACTCATGCTCCTATACTCAAGGGTCCTAATTGGGAGCTTCCTTTTCAAATCCATGCAGATCAATCAGACTATGCTATAGGAGCAGTCTTAGGGCAGAAATAAGGAGCTATTGAAAATGTTATCTATTTTGTCAGCAAAAATCTGCAAAGAGCTGAATTCAACTATACAATGACAAAAAAAGAATTATTGGAAGTGATCTATGCCCTAAAAAAATTCATGCACTACATAATAGGCTACCAGATCTTTGTGCACATTGATCATGCAGCCATTAGATACCTCATGAATAAACCCTTGATCTCAAGTAGGCTAGCAAGATGGTTATTACTGATGCATGATTTTGACATAACCATTATGGATAAACTAGGGAAGACCAATGTTGTCATAGATTTTATTTAAAGGCTGACTACATCAGAGGACAATCAAGTAGTAGATGACTCTTTCCCTGATGAGAATTTATTTTCCATTAGTGTGCAGACACCCTAGTATGCTGACATAGCTAATTATTTGGTCACAAGGAGAGTTCCTCCTCACTTCTCTCCAAAAGAGAAAATTATGCTCATTGAAAAATATTTTCCTTTCTCATGGATTGTTGGATGTTTGTTCTACACTAGACCAGACCATGTCATGAGGAGATGTGTGAGAGAAAATGAGACATATGACATTTTTCATGCATGTCACAATGAACCCTATGGAAGGAATTTTACAGCTAAGAGGACAATAATGAAGATTTTGAACACAAGATATTACTGGCCCACACTCTACAAGGATGCATGGAGATATACAAGGAAGTGTGACAGATGCCAGAGGATGGGTTGGCCAACCAAATCTAATGAGATGCCACTTTACCCCTAGGTAGTAATCACTCCATTTGATAAGTGGGGATTGAACTTTGTAGGACCCATTGGTCCTCCATCAAATGGTAAATCCTATATCTTGGTATGCACTGATTATGTAACCAAGTGGGTAGAAGTTAAGGCCATGAAGCATGCAAGAGACAATAAGGTTGCATAATTTCTTTATGAGGAAATTTTCACATGGTATGGGGTTCCAAGAGTGATAGTGATTGATCAAGGGGCTCAATTCACTTCAACCCTTGTTACAACACTAGTCAATGAGTACAAAATTAGGCACAAGAAGTCTACACCTTATCACTCTCAGACTAATGGCAAAGTTGAGGTGACCAATAGAGAAATTGAAGCCATTCTGACCAAAACAATGACTATCCATAGAAAGGATTGGGCAAGCAGACTACCAAAAGTTGTTTGGGCCTATAGAACTACCTAGAAAACAACTACATGATTCACTCCATTTGAGATGCTATATGGAAAGACAACTATGATGCCCATTGAATTTGAGCATAATACTCTTAGGACTACAATAGACTTGGGGATGGATATCTCTGAGGCACAAAGGGATAAAATCATGCAGCTGAATGCTTTGGATGAGATGAGGAAAGCAACTTTACATCACACAGAGGTAGTGCAGAATTAGGGAATAAGGTGGCATGAAAAATTCATCAAGGATAAGAAATTACAGCCAGGTGACTAGGAACTGCTCTATGACTCAAGGTATCAAGACAATGCAGGAAAATTGCAGACAAGGTCGCTAGGACCATATGAGGTTGCTGAAGTTTTTTCCGATGGAGCTGTTAAGCTCACTACCATTGACCCTATCAGATTTAAGTTGCTTGTCAACGGTCGTCGCCTCAAGTTATATCACAAGACAACTTCCAAGGAGGAGTTCTTGCAGCAATTCACTCAACATGCAACACCCAAACTTCTTACAACCAAAGGAAGTAGACCTAGTGTCCCTCCTTTTGGCTAACTAAGGTATGTAACTTTTCATAATAAAGACTTCCACTTTTGTGGGGGTCCATTTCTTCACCCATCCACGCATCCATTACACCTTTCTCTCTCTTCCATCACGCCACCATCATTTCACTTCATTCCATTCCACCTTATTCCACTCCACTTTCATTAATTTCTCAACTAATTTCTTGAAAAGTGACTGGTACTTTCTCTGTAATCTTTACAATAAATCTTCCACGAATTCAGGTGCATGCACATCAATTGTTATATCTTAATTATATTTTAGTATATTCATTTAATTGTTGTAAATTAATATGGACGTTCGATATAGCATGTAATTATTCCCTGCCCCTATCAAATCATCATTACCACCTCGCATGTGAGGACACCTGTGCAAATTTAGGGTGGGGGGAAATTCTGAATACCATGTCCGTGTGTCTGTCTGTATTTGTTCACTTCAACAAAGTTTAAATTATTAAGCCAATTTGAATTTTGAGTGAGATGATGGCTCACATGTGTGAAATGACATCAACCGCCACCATTTTCCTTGATCATAGCCTTCATTTATTACTCCTTTACTACCTTTATTGATCTTGTCATAATCTTAAGCCAAAAGGTAAAATTCAGACGATATTGGCATTGGCAATTTGGCAATGTTGCAGGAAGGAGAATTTTGGCTTTCAGATGAAGATTACAAGAAGGAAAGCTTTGCAAAGTGATTGTTTGATTGCAGTTAACTGAACAATGGGAGGTGGGTTAATTCGAAATGAACCCACGGTTCATGATGTATTACTACAAGACGCATCTTGCCTGACCGAGTTTAGAAATTGTGGATGGTGAGATTATTTCTTAAAGCTGAATGGTTTTGATGAAGATGTTGCATTGGAATTTTCCCAGACATTTTTTGAAGGAAAGGCCATGGTAAAGGTGTTGGAGGTCATAGCCACTGAGGTGAGGATCACAGAAGTTATAGGGTTGCCTACCGACAGAGAACATTACCCTACTACCAGAGATGCCAGGTTAGCTAGGGCCAAATTTACAGAACCTGGCGACCCTCCATTGCGTGTGAAAAAACAAGGTACGAAGAGAATTTCTCTACCCGAGCCATGCAAGCAAGTAGTTGTTTATGTGGTGAAGTACATTACCTGCGAAGGTCGTCAGTCGAATCTACATTCTGTGCATTTCAAACTCCTGAACCACATGAGGCACAGGAGAAGAATGAATGTGTCAAATGTGTTATACCACCTTCTTTTAATCATGGTAGCCGAGAACTAGAAAGGTAGGGACAATTCCATTTCCCACCATTGTCTGATCAAATTATTAGTTGAGAAGTCTTTGCATGATGTTTCTAATATAGCTTGGGAAGAATTCTTGAATATTGATCAAATTAGACTAGAGAATTTATGACCTAGGGTTTTGCCTCAACCTCATAGGCTTAGTAGGAGAGTGAGCAATGTTCGAGCAGCTCCTAGAGCCTCAACTTTTGAGGTGAGCCCTAGTGTAAACCCTCTTGCGACCAAGCAAACCATAGAGATTAGTTCTTCTGAGGCTAAACATTCAGACAAAGAAAGTTCCTCTCCAGATTCTGATGATGATGTCCCTCTTGGCATCCTAATGAGAACTAGGGCACAGAAGAAGAAGGCAGAAATAAGAAAGGGAAAAGCTAAAAATAAAACGATAGAAAAAGAAGTGCCAAGCTCTAAGAAATGAAAGGATAACATTTTTCTTCCTACAACAAAAGAAAAGCATAGAAACCCTCCTAGAAAATCAAGACCAGCTGGACCAACCTTTGGTGTATCTCCAGAAGGAAGCCCTAAACCTAGAAAAACATCACGGGAGGATACAAAAGCTCCAATGGGGCAAGTGAATGTCGAAGAAAATGGCATATTTCAGGAAGCAACAAGCATAACGCTGGAAGATCTTGCTGACATTGTAGAACAAGTTGATAGCCAAGTGCATGAGGAAAATCAGGAGCAACTGCAACAAGAGAAAAAGTAAGAGTTCCTACAGCAAGAGAAAGAACAAGAACTTGAGGCCTTGTAGCTAGAACAGGGAGAATAGTCAACACCCCTGCAACCGGAATTGGTTGAACAAATGGAAGCCCTGCAACTGGTACTCAATGAAGAGCAAGCAAAAGTGCTAGGATTTTTTTTGGTAGGAATACATAGGCCCTGATTCTTCGATGCACATGGTAGCAATGAACTTGTGAAAAGCAGTGCAAAGGAGGGAAGAAGAATGGAAAGCAGAGAAACACAGGATAAAGAGGGAAATTCAAAAGAGAGATGAAGAGATTGAGGATAAGAATGAAGAAATTGTTGCTTTAAAGAAAAAGGTGGATAATATGGCAGCCTTGGTACCTCAAATCTTAGAGTGCAGGACTCCTCCAAGGGTCTATGCTCTATATTTGAAGGAGAAGCATATTTCCTTTAAACTTGGAAGGATTGTTTCAGGTTTGAATCCTTCCATTGAGACCCCTCTTGAATTTTTTAATGCTTATTGGATTGCTCCTCCTAAAATAAAGAATTTGTTGTGTGAATTCTATTTGCATATTTATGTTGTGACCCAAGACCATGATTGGAATCCATGTTGTATGTTGGAGATGTTCAATTAAGGGCATTTATGTCCTAGGTACAAAATTAAGTTAGTTGGGGAAAACAATTCAGGACTTATAGGCAAATTGAATCCAACACTCCCCTATCTATTAGGGCTGAATCTAGAAATCTTGGAGACATTTTCAAGGATTGGCACATAATTCTTTACCAACCAAGCTATGGCAATAGGATCCTATCTAAGAGAGAAGCAGTTTATAAAGAATATGAGAAGGTAGCAAAAACCATAGGGCAATCTATAATGGGATACATGTCACAAAGGTGGAACAACCTAACTGATGATTTTAAACAAGCTGAGCCTCATTCTATGCAGAACTATGTTGCTTCACTTAAGAGAGTTGATAGATATATACAGATTGTTAGGGCAAAGGGACAATTTTGGCTTCCACTGACTTTTCAGCCACCTATCCTACTGTGGCTTGTGCCAAACTTTAGGTACCACCGATATGACATAGTTGTAGAGAGACAGAGATGGAGCAAGTTGGACAGACAACAAGGGTTCTATTGGGATCCTAATTCAGACACAACAAAAACTGATGTAGGACAGCTGGCGGTTGAAAATTTGACGGCATTGACCAAGCAAAAGAACAACTCTTCCTTTGTTGGAGGACCAAAAAAACCTTAGATTGGGGGGAGTGATGAGTCTAGTTTATGGTTCAATTATTGATAGAGTTTGCTACAATTGACATAGACTTTGATGCTTGGATGTTGACCCTTTTATTATATTTCCTTAAAAGCATAGACTTTGGACATGAAATTATTTTCATAACCTTTCAAATGACATTGACATGCTATATGAATTATCTGTGTTAATTTTACATGTGATTTATGAATTTCACTTTGAGATAGTTATAGATATGTATTTGTTGTGTGTACTAATATTGTCATGCAGATATAATTAGAGGCTTGCAATTAAGGAATATTTTGCCAGCAGGTCATCTGTCATATCGATCAACAAGGTGGACATTCAATGAAGAAAGGCTCTCGACGATAGAAAGATTACTCATTCAAGTAAAAGTTGTAACCGCCTTATGAATGATCTTAATTCCTATTGAGAGAATATAGGCATTACTATTGTGCTAGATCTGAGTTGAGGCAAACATGCCTGACCAGATTTCGTGCATTCGTAACCACCTCTCCACTTTTTATGCTTTCCCTAATTTGGTGTCCTCATGTTCTGAAAGAGTTGATCGCCTTGCTAGGTGCTTAGTTTGTAGCTTCTATAAATAAGACTCAGATGCTCCTTCTCAAGGGGTTGCTTAATCTGATGATGTAATCACATTCCTAGTTTTTCCAATAATATAGTCATGTTACTTGATTGTACTCACATTTTTCCAATGAATAAAATGAAGTTATAAGTTCATGCATCTAAGTTTACATTTGTTTTAGGGGATACTTGTTGATGGTGAAAATGACACAAACAACATTAAAAGGAATATCTCTACTCTATTTCTCTTGAAAAAGAAAGACAACATATAGTAGCATAACTCCCAAGGTCCTGGTAGTTGGTTCTCAACTATTTGGTGTCACTCAAGTGGTCCATTCAACTATAATATTCAAGGGGCATTTGCTGGTAATAAGGAATTAAAGAAATGACTGATTCATTGAACTTTTCTTAATGAAAAGGGGGTTTTAAATAAAAGAAAAAGATAGATCAGGGCATACATCAGTGAAACATGAATAAAATTATCTAATATCCGGACATATATTTTCAACAATGAATGTTCTTCCAACAGATCAAGAAAATCGTAGCATGATGCAATTTACAGAACAGTCCATACTATTGCATGCATCTAAGGTGCTTAATTTAACCATCACAGTCACACATCATAAATATTTTAAAGATTCCAAAAGAACAGACTCTCATTCGTTGCCAAAATCATAGATCAACAGACTTTCAATAATTCAATCCACATATACTTTAATGAAATAATCTTTAAATCTAGTTCCTTCTAAGGATTTTCATCACAAAAGAAACACTTATGCTTCAGCACAATCACTGGAATATAGATAGACTATAATTCATCAACCTTATCCAATAAACTTAATTCCAACACCATATTGCATTAAAAAAAACCTGTATTTATATCCAACTGTAAATAAAATAACAAAGTATCTCTGTAAAAACTATGAAAAATTCTATCTGCTACTATCAGGTGGCTAATCTTATTCTCATCAGCCGACCCTTACAATATGATATCCTATGGGTATATATAGATTTACAAAATATGAAGTCCTCCATATCTAAAGTCGAGATCCACCTTTTTAGGAACTTAAATTTTCTTGGAAACTCGGATCAATTTGATCTCTAGTTCCCACATTGATCACCTAGTAAACTGGAGAGAAAAAGAGAGAAGAGAAAATAAAGCCATGTGCCTCTAAGACTGTCAGTCATGCATGTGAATGAGAAAAGAAAACCATGCACCCATAAAACTATAAGTCATGCATGCGTATTTTGCTCTGAAGTGTACTCATCATAACTATAGAAGACATGTTGAAGCATATCCAAATCTTGTCCATCAACCCAACTGTCTTCGAACTTGATTCTCTTCAATTCAACAACAACAAATTCTCTCATGTGTTTTAACTTTGTCAACTCCCTACTAGCAGCCCTGACCTCTTCTTTAATATCCATCAACCGATCCAACAACAAATCCTCTCCATCATCTCCCTTTTGCATGACCTCTTTAAGTCTATCATCCCATTTCTCTTTTAACTGACTTAAAGGCAGGCCTTCCTTCACCGATATATCAACATTCACTATAATAGCAACAACAACTTCTAGCTCATCAAGCTGTTCATTTAGATCCTTGCTAGAATCTTGAACTTCATTGTTATGTTTGTACAAAAAGATAGATCTAAATCGGACTATGTTGGAGGTCTTTCCCAAGAAATTTGTGTTGTCCTCCAAGTATTGATTGCTCCAGAAGAGTGGATTTCAGAAATTTATTAATCTCTTTCAGCTTCTGGATATACCCTCTATACTCTTCATCTTGTTCTCCCAATGCGTTGGCATGTTGATTCATCTCTTCTATTAACTCCACTGTCATCTTATGAATCTCAAAACTGCTGCCCAGCACCTCACCTATCTCTTGATTAAGCTTGCCGGTCCATCTATCCATCATCTCAGCCTTACTCCTTATCTGCACCAAATCATCCACCTCTCTCTTGCTAAGCAAAATTGGTGTCTCAATGGTGGTACTTTACTATGACCTTGGAGCAGAAACATTCTTCAAGAAAGTGTGTAGTTGATCCAATTGAGCTTTAAGCTCATCCCTTTTCTGTTTATCCTTTATCATTCTTGATTTGGTGGATGATGCTACCACATCTATTAATTTTTTTTTCTAATTCCTTGTGGGTCTCCACAAGTTGACCATGCCCAACTGGTAATCAATTAGCTGCATATCCCCCACATCCTTGTCCACCACTAGTATTGCACATTCAGCAAAAATTTCTCCTCCTTCAGTGAGTCTAGTGGAATGCAGGATTTTAGCCTTCTTCTTGGTCCTTTCTTTTTCAATCTCCTTCATCATATCATCCCAATTGAGAGGTTGTGAGGGTGTTACTGATCTCTTTTGAAGATCAAGTTTTAACCAAGTGGGAGCACTCAGAGTAGTGATCATTACAATTGAAGAAGAAGCAGCAGTAGTAGAGGATTGTAGCACATTAACCTTAGGTTGAGAATCAACCTCTTGTACATTTTTTTGTTCTTGCTCTACATTTTCTTGTGCAAGCTTTTCAGCTTCTTCTTTATCATTTTTCTCTTGCACCCTCTTGTCTTCTTGTTCCTTCTTCAATTTTTCCTCTTCTAATCTTTTCTCCTCAAGTAACTTTTTCCTCTCTTCTTCCAACACTTTAAGTTTGTCTGAGGCTTCCTTTTCCTTTTGCAGCTGCTTGGCCAACATCCTTCTCTTTTTGTGTGCATTCTGCTTCCTCCTTCTTCTTATAGGCTTCTTCAATAAGCTTCAATTTGGCCACAAGGGCTTCTCTCTCCCTTCGTTGCTTTGCCTTGTCCTCCTCTAGATCATGAATTTTCTGCACCAACTCTAGCTTATCATTCTCTTCCTTGGTCTTGAGCTCCTGCTCCTTTTTCCTTTGTTGTTTCTGCATTTCATTAGCTCTTAACTTGGCTTCCATTTGAAGTAAGGCATCTACTTTTGCCTTAGCATCTATTGCCTTCTGCTTCTCCATTGCTTTTGCATATGTTTGCACATCTGAATCTTTCTTTGCTTCCTCAAACAGTGCCCATTGATCTTCCTCTGTTAGCACATGCTCAGTTTCCCCTTCTAGAGGCATCTTTTCTTGTGCATCCTTCTATAATAAGGTCTCATCAGAGTCTGTTTCAACATCATAGATCTCTAGTTCAACTCCTTTTCCTTTCAATGTTTCAGCTATATCATGAAGAGTCCCCTTAGGCATCTCTCCTCCCTGTTGCTCTATAAGAGGGACTTGAGCAAATGATTCACCTATTGTTGCTATCGAAACCACAGGTCCTGTTTGGGCATCCTCCTCTTGTACTCTAGGTAAATCTTGAGTAGGGGCTTCAAGCTCGATTGTTCAATATCAGGAGGGAAGAACTCCAAAGGCTCCTTGGGAGGCAATTTCCTCTTGATTCTCTTATATCCCTTCCCTTTCTTAGGAGATGGACCCCCAAGATTTTTGGCTCTTAGAATAGCCCAGTGGATAATCTTATCCAAGACTGGTCTCCCTATTTGCTTGATGTCGATGGTCTCCTCACCATCCCAATCTATCGGATCCAAACTTTTGGTACCAATGTTCAATGCTTCATATGATGGATCCAACACAACTTCATCATCTACTAATGTATCAGGAATATCATCTTTGACCCCGAATTCTACCATGAGTGAAATAGGCAACCTCTCATAATTCCTCTTCCCGAGGTCATATTCATCCTGAAGATTACTCTAGAAGTCCTCTAACAGATTGAAATGTTTGTCAAAGATCGAAGCCAGCAAAGCATTCATCTTCTTCTTTGGATCAAAGTGCTTTTGAGCAGTATACAAACCAAACTTTAAATGTATCAATTCACTGCAAACCACCTTAGCTCCTACAAGGTGTTGACAACTATATTCACCCAATTGCATGGGGAACTTGTGACAACCTGGTTTGTGTTTTAACCCAAGTTGGGCATTGACCCCTAGAGCTTGGTAAAAAAACTCCATCAGAACCATCCTCTTACTGCAACACCTTGGAAGTAAGTGGGGATGACCCTCAAATCCTGCCAACCTGAAATAAGTGAACTTGGAGTATTGGATATACCAACATCCCCTAACTGTGATAAAGGCCATGGCTTCCTGGCTCAATTTGTATCATGCATCTCCATTAAGTTGGTTAATGACTACATAAAAGAATGCATCATTAACTCTTCTAAATTTTGTTTCAGAAACTGATAGGGATAGCTGATCATAATGATCCCATACTCTCTTTTGTCCATCAGCTTCTCCCAATATTCCTACTCTGTTCAAACTTGGAAAGATGCCTCCTCTAGCTGCTGCATAGACAACATAAGAAGTCATGAAAAAGCTCTTGGTTTCCCTTATTCCGATTAATTGATCATGAATGGTATCTAAGACAATCATAGGCCAATCAAACTATTGCTTGCCATTAAAGATTGTCTGAATGAAAGGAAACATCCATTCCTTAAAATGAAATGCATCCCTCTTCCCAAAGACTCTAGACAACATCATTATCAAGTCTGATACCTCTTTGTAAAATTCTGCCCTCTTTGGTTGATCTGAGAGTTTTTCCAGGGAATTCTTCTCTACTCTCAACCACTTCTTGTTCAAATGAGCCTTGTTGGCCTCCTTGTGTTTGCTATATATCCCTAAAGAATCTACCTCATTCAACAATACCAGGTTCTTTGGATCAGGGACACTGAACATGTGCTGAAACATTTGAGGAGTTAGGTCTATGATCACATTTTCCTATGAATCCATACATTGTCTAATGGCCGAATTGTAAGCTCCTACTGCTGTCATAGTCAATTCTGGGCATTGGATGGATAGAGGAAATACCGTGATGTGAGCCAAGCCAGACTCAACTATTCTTCCAGTTCTCCCTATTACATTCTCAATGAATGTTTCTGAATACAACTCCTCAAAATTGAATGGGCCTAGATTGGTGTCAGTTACATCGGCCCAATCAGATTCCACTTTGCTGATAGTGACGACAGGACCCCTATGGTTATACCTCAAGGTATAAGGAAACTACTCTGACTTAATCTTCTTAGGCTTAGTTGATGCCTTTGAAGTTTCTGTAGGCTGACTCCTTTGGGAAGCTTCTCCTGATACTCCTGACATTTTTTAGCTTCCTGCAATATAACCTCAAATTAGATCCTTGAGCAAACATAACAAAATATGCTTTAAAATATTACCCTTCATATATATACCGGAGGCGGAACCAGGCAGAAAACACTCTAAATAGTCTCTTTTTTAAAACACTGCTAGGATCGGAGCCAAAACCGTTATTGAGATTATAGTAATAACAAGCGGGATCGGAGTCAGAATTGGAATGGTAACCGAAATCGAAATCGGAATGATAACCGATTCGGTTTCATGAATATTTTCTAATTTCACATTCAATTCCGCTTCCCCTTCTGCCTAGGTTACCGTTATTTTGAAATCCTACTTCTTATTGTAAGTAGAGTCGGAGACTGGATGGAAATGGAATTGATACTTATTACAAAACATAGTTCAAAGTCTAAATCGATTCTGATCCTGCTTTCGCCTAAAATAACCATGACGTCATAAGAGATTTTAATTGAATGATAAATGACATCATGATTTTAAGGACTAGGTCATATCAAAAATGAAAGGGGCTTAGAAAATAAGCTATACAAGACCGTCCCCATATGACTGAGAGGCAACCAAAATAATTAGGGCATCATATTTAAAACAAGAACACGTCAAAACCCTAAATTACAAACCCTTGATTTCAAATAATTAGGGCACAAACTTAACCCCATCCAAATTAATCAGATTCAAAACACAATAGGATTCCTAAGTAAAACCATCATTTACCAAACCCTACAAATGTATAAATAGTAACTAATTTATGCATTTTAAAAACTAGGGCATCACGATACGGTCATAATTAAAACGTGAAAATGACCGTGTCAAAAACAAACAAACAAGAAACAAAATACTAGAAAAAAAAAAAATGAAAACAAGAAAAACAAACAAAGAGAGAAAGAAAGCAAATCACATGAACTCACAATAGAACTGAGAATCACGAACTCGTACGAAACCAACAATTGAACAAACATAAAAAAAATGCGAAACAAAATGAAAAAGGAGAACATAAAACCTTACCTCAAACGCAAATAAATAGGTTATTCCCTTGAAGCAATCCAGGCGTGATTATCTCCCTTTCAATCGAATCACACGTCCAAATGCTCCACTGCAACTCTGGTTCACTCTTTGATCTTTTGAAAAATGATGATAAGTATCAGCTAATCCCTAATTAAGGTAAAAACTCACAGTTTAATACATGCAAAGCTCCTATAATTAATGTCATAAATGTGGCAGAGTGGAGTTAGAACTGCAGAGGAAACTGGCACATTACTGTTGTGCGACTTCAGTAAAGTCAACGACCCAAAAATGGCGGGAGCGAAATCGAAATGAAAAATGACTTAGAAACTAGGGTAATTTTCCAACTCGGTTCCCGTTCTGGGTTCGGTTCCGCCAACAAAGAAGAAAACAAAACAAACAACAAAAATAAAAACATAAAAACCGAAACAAGAAAAACTTAACACAAAACCTAAGTCTAAAAAAAAGTCCAAAAAGTGGAGGCGGAGGCGGAACTGGAATTGATTTTGAAACTTTGAATAAATCCAGACTTAACTTCCACTCCAGCTTCGGCTCCGACAAAGACAAAACAAAAAAGGAAAAAGAAGACTGTCAGGATGGGGATTGAAACCGGTCTTTGAAAGAAGTTTCAAAACTCGATTCGGTTCTGGCTCCGGTTCCGACAAAATAAACCAAAGAAAAAAAAGTGTTGGAAAAGAAAGACTCCAAATGTTATTTAAAAAACAACCAAGGACAAAAAAATAAAGGGGGACCCATTTTGACCAAGGCAAAAGATGGGGTGGTTATGCAAGGCATAACAAATGGTGACTTGGCTGGAAAAATGGTTTACCCATTTTCAAGACACCCAAGAAAAATTCAGT
The DNA here is from genome assembly GCA_007115665.2 of Sequoiadendron giganteum. Taxonomy (NCBI): domain Eukaryota; kingdom Viridiplantae; phylum Streptophyta; class Pinopsida; order Cupressales; family Cupressaceae; genus Sequoiadendron; species Sequoiadendron giganteum. Next base: position 427,133,815 of record CM021103.1, read on the forward strand.
CACCCTAAAACTACTTGGCTTATGATGCATGCTAACTTTGAGTAAGATCAAATATATATATAGGATAAGGTTGAGCTGGAATCTTAGATGTATGTGCTCATGAGTTATTTTTGAATCTGAGTGTGTGCATATATTGTGCATCATTCTTTATAGATAATTTATCTGCTCCTAAACAACTATACCTAAGATTCAAGCTACATAGGTTGAATCTTTTAACTATCGTGCAATAAAATCTAGGGTATTGCTCTACTGCTAGACAGGCGTCCATAGCCCCAACAAAGATACCTCTAGTTCTCTCAAAGCATTGCTCTACTGCCAGTGAGGCATCCATAGCCCTGATAGAGATACTTGATTACCCATTTGATATTGAGTTTTCCTTTTCTTTCTTTCTTTTCATTTTTTACTCAAGATTCACTTGTGGAAATCTTTTGTGCACCTTCCTCAATACTCAAATACAATGGATCTGAAATGTGGGTTGAGAACTACAATGGATTTCATGATAGTCTTGGAATCAGATTTTTCACTTGAATCAAATGTAGAGCCATTCTAAAACAGATAGGCATTTACTTAGGCAGATGTTTTCTAATTTGGTGACAGATTTTTTATCATAATTCATGAGATATTCACAATGTATCTTCTATCCTTAATAACTTTTCAAACCCAGATTAGAATGGTCATAAAACATGAGTTTCAGAATGAAATCCTTTCCAAATGATGCTAATGAAAATACCTAAACCAATTTCTCTCCTAGTTCCAGTAGAATACTTTGAATAACAACCCCTTGTCTTGAGATGGACAAAAATGAATATCCCCAACGAAACAAAAACAAAAACGAAAACAAAGAAAAAGAAAAAGAAAAAACAAACAAAAACAAAACTTAATTACATATGATACAGTATAATACATTCTCTTTAAAACATCAGACCTTTCATGAATGAAAATAGTGCTTGAGAAACTAACCATTAACTGGTAATGGAACATGCTTTCCTGTTAAGGTACTTAAACGAAATGCATTCTCACCTAGTATCTCAGCCACTTGATACAGACCCAACCAGAGTCTATCAAACTTCTGGTGATCTCCCTTCTTTTCTCTAGCTTTATCCCATAGTAATACAAGATCTAATATCCTAAAGGCTTTTATCTTGGATCTTTTGTCAAACCAGCACTTGACGACAACCTGATGTTTAGAGAATTGCTGCAAAGCAGCATCTCTTTGCTCTTCCATGTTAAGCAAATTAAGTAATCTAACTTCGATCCTATCATCCTTGGTATAAAATTCCTACATAAACTTAAGAATAGGTATTTGTAAATAGATCAGGAAGACTGGGTCTTGGCCATAGACTAACTTAAAAGGTGGATTTCCTAGAGCTACTTTGATTCGGGTTCGATCTTCCCATAAGGCAAATCTCAACTGGGTGTGCCAGTCTCTAGGATTGTTTTCTAACAGCTTTCTTATTACTTCCAACAAGTTTTTATTAGTGGACTCAGCCACTCCATTTCCCTAAGGATAGTAATTGGATGAATACTTGAAAATAATTTTATGTTCATATGCCCTTTGAATGAATTCAACAGAAGAAAAAGCAGGGCCATTATCACATACCAGAGCAAATGGAACTCCAAACCTAGTTGTGATGTTCTCAGTCAAAAAATTGATGATCACTTCTATGGTGTTGTTTTTGTAGGGTTGGGCCTCAATCCAGCGTGTACAGTAGTCAGTTGTAGTCAAGATGAATTTATGTCCTATAGAAGAATTGGGATTAATAACACCTAAAAAATCTAGGGCCCATTGAGCAAACGACCTTACCTCATACACTGGTTGCGAAGGCATTGCAGGATTTCTTTCCCTAGGTGCAGAAGTTTGACATACATGACAGGTTCTGACATGTTGGTGTGCATCCCAAAATACATAAGGCCAATAATAGCCTGATCTAAGAATCTGATGAGCCAAAGCATCGACAGATCCGTGTCCTGTTCCATGCCTTCCATGGAACTCAGAAATAGCATGCTTGGACTCTTGTTGATCTAAATAGCGCAAGTAAATCCCTTGAAAATTGTTTATATAGATGGATCCCCCTTTAAGCATGTAGTGAGCACTCTTCATCCTCAATACTCTCCTCTGAGTAACATTCATTCCTTTTGGACATCTATTATTGAGGAGGAAGAAAATCAAGTCTATGTACCAGGGATCCTTAATAAATGACTGGACAGTATACTGCTGACAAGTGATGTTTTTGTCCACATCTGGCGTTGATTTTGATAAACCTTGCCCTCGAATGAGTTTCATCGGATGAATGTTTACATCAAATTCTTGTAGAATTTCCATCCACTTTCCTCTTCGCTCTCCTAATTCACTTTGCATCAGAAGAGACTTCACAGCTGGATCTAGAACTATGGCCATTACTTGAATTCAAAGAATGTAATGCCTGAACTTCTTTACCGCTCGAACCAATGCAAAGGCTTGTTTCTCCAATGGTGGGTATCTCACTTCTGCATTCTTAAATGGATAGCTCATGAAGGCAATATGTCTTTCCTCTCCCTCTTCTCTTCGTTGTGTTAACACAACTGCACATGAATGGTCAGATGCGAAAGAATAGATATAAAAAGGTTTTAAATAATCTAAGCTCATCAAAATAAGGGCCTTAGATATTGACTATTTGATCTGCGAGAAAGCATATTTAGCCTCATTACTCCACTCAATATTTTCCTCTTTCTTCATCATTTCATTTAGAGGTTTGACGATCTCCGCAAACCCTGTTATGAACTTTCTAACGAAATTGATCCTCTTGAAGAAGGATCTCATTTCTTTCTTGCTACCTAGCCTTGACAATTTCAAGATAGCCTCGACTCGATCAGGGTCTATGGATATACCTTCTTTTGATATAATGTGACCTAGGAGTTTCCCTTCAGATACTCCAAACACACACTTCTTTGGATTGAGAGAGACACCATAGTTTATACATTTCTTGAGAAATTTTTCTAGATCAAAAACATGGTCTCCTCTATTCTTAGAGAAGATGGTTAAATCATCCACATAAATAATTATACATTTCCCCATTAAATCTTTGAAGGCTACATCAATTTCCCGTTGAAAGGTTGCTCTAGCATTGATAAGACCAAACAACATCCTCTGGTAGGAAAATGTACCCCATTTGGTGGTGAAAGCTATCTTCATTCTATCCTCATGACTAACAAGGACCTGATTGTACCCAGAATAACCATCCAAGAATGACACAATCTGAGACCCATTAACATTTTGTAGCACTTCATCAAGAGAAGGTAGTGGATAATTATCTTTCTTAGAGGCTTTGTTTAGATTCTTGAAATCAACACATAATTTGATTTCACCATTCTTTTTCGTACAGGAACTAAATTTTCCACCTAGGTAGAATGTCTAACAGGAAAGATTATTCTTGCAGATAGGAGCTTTTGCACCTCCTTCTGGATCAGGGCCTCAATTAAAGCATTGACCGGGCGTTGTTTCTGATGGAAGGGCTTGGCTTCTGGCTTGAGAGGTATGGTATGTGTGATCACCAAAGTATCAAAGGTTTTTAGATCATCATAACTCCAAGCAATGGCTGCAATGTTTTGCTCCAAAACTTTAACTATTTCGTCCTTAATTTTTTGAGGACAGGTCTTTCCTATGAGAACATTCCTTTTAGGGCCTAAGTGAGTCAGATTAAAAGATTCATATTTTCCTCCATCACTGTCTGTAGGCACCCTTTGACGAGCCCATGGGTCAGAATCAAATATTCTCTCTAAAGCTACCATCCCTTTTAGAATGCTATTACTTTTTAAATCCAATATCCCTTCTTCACCATCCTTCTCAGGATCCCAAAATCCCTGATCTCTTTCAAATTCATCTATTATCTCCCCTTCAAAAACATCAGAACTTGCCAAAAAGGCCAATATATGTTGATCGTCATCAAACACCTGAAAATTTTGGACATTATCAGGAATAGCTGGGACTGAAATTAATTCAACTGAAAATCTCTTTAGATTAGAGTCTTGCATGGGTTCCAATGTGCTAGCAGCAACGGCAAGGGCATTTGCATTTGATTAGCTTCTCTAGGGATCAGAGTAATCCCAAAAGCATCAAAGACTTCAATTAAGTTCCAAACTCTATTTCTGTACGCAACCATTCTTTTGTTATGACATGTATACTGGCTATGTACCTATTTCATGATTACTTCAGAATCCCCCATAACTGTGAGAGCAGTAACCTTCTTTTTATGAGCAAACATGAGTCCATGAGAAAATGCTTCATACTCAACCACGTTGTTTGTGCAGCCAAACTGCAACCTGTAAGACACAAAGTAAGTTTTCCCTTTCGGGTTGGTTAGTTCAATCCCTACTCCACTTCCTGCTTTGGATTTGGAACTATCAAATTTAAGACTCCACAATTGGTCTTTGATTGGGAGTTCTTTCTTTTTAGGGATAACAGAGGATGACTTACTTGGGATGTGTGGTGGCTCAGACTTTTGCTGGTCATCAGAAATTGACTTGGGACAAAGCTCACTTGAAGGTTTTTCTATGTTTTCAGCTTTCTCAAAAATCACTTCCTGAACGACTTCTTGGGTTAAATTGCAATCCAACTCATCTTTCATGAATGCCTTGGGCATTGGAAAAGTATTTGGGGCAGGTGTGTTGAACAGGAACTAAGACACCTCAATCTCTTCTTGAATGTTGGAGCCTAGAACCTGAGTCTGCTCCACTGGTGAAGAACCCTCCTCTTGAGAAAAGCTAGTCCTGGTGAGAATGGTAGCATCCTTAACTTGAAAATAAAACTCATTAATAGGGGTATGGGGTTTCTCTTGACAAATTTGTTGAGGCTGGTCTACATGACTTAAGATATCTAGGCATGATTGGCATGTTAACTCTGAATGATTGTGATAATGAATCCTACACCAATTAGGAAGTAAGAAACTACTCAAATTAGTTTCTCCTCCCAATACCAGCCTATCTTGTTGCAATTTCCTTATTAGAACTTGTTGGTTAATGTAGATCATTGGGTTACTATGTTCTAGGGGCAATATATCCTCAGGATTGAGTATAGAGAAAGTAAGGACTTCCTCTTGTTTGTAAACTCCTATCTCTATTCGAAAATATGCTACTTCATTTGAAGCATCATATTTTGTAATCATGTGCTTGAGTCTTGGTTCACTCTGAATCCTTATTTGTGTTGCAACCCCCTTCTAGGGTAGCCACATGTGAGAGAAATCCAAGGACAAATATCCCCCAATACTTTTCATTAGCTCCCAACTTAGGAGCATACCATATGTCTCTGGGATGTCAGCCACTTGGATATCTATGTAGGTCTGGATCCTTGGATCTGATCCAACCTGTACATGCATGTTCTTTAGTTCTCCTACAACATTGACCTCAGTTTTGTCTAACTGAATCGCTTTCTTATTGGTCGGGATAGGACTTAATCCTAACTTCTTACATATTGAAAAAGGCATGACATTACCCGATGCTCCAGAGTCCAATAAACAGTTATGAAAATTCTTTCCAAAAATCCTTAAACTCAAAAGAAAAGGTGGGGTACTAGTCTTACCTTTATAGATGGTTGCATTTGTCTCCTTCACTGGAGTCACTTTACCTTTTCCTTTTAAGCGGTTTGTCTCCTCCAGGGCCTTCAATACCACTTCATGATGTCAAAGAATGATAATGATGTCTTTTTTCTCTGCAATTCTGCAATAAAATCAAATTCTGAATCATTCCTCACTTGATACTTGGGAAAAGAAGATGAATTACCTCTATTTTGAGAGTCAGAAGGTCCCTTTGGTGGCAATGGGTTATTATCTGCATTTTGGTTAGGTGGGACCATGTTGTTTGGGGTGCAGATGTAGTAAATGGGCCCTTATTCTGATTTCTCAAAAAGTGACCACCTTTGGACTGAAAGGCTTGGGCATCATACACATCCTCCTCTAGCTCATTATCTCCTTGCATGGGAAATTGGTATTTCTCTTCAATAGTCTCATTCGTCATAGCAGTACTTACTAGCCCATTATCCTGATTGGAATTTCTTACTGGAGGATGGGCATCAACTTGTGCAATTTTAACCATTTTCTCCATTTCTAGGCAATTAACCTCAGAATGTGCTACAGTATCGTGTAGCCTGCACCAACTAGTCATGAAATTAAGGTTAGCCACATTAGCAGTATGTGATCTCTCCTTACCTGACTGATAATTATGGGAAACTCCCTCATTGTTAGGTGCAGTATTCCAGTGCCTATTGTTGTTGTTAGACCTCTGGTTATATCCTCTATTCTAATTTTGGTAATTTTGGTTAGAAGAATTCTGATTCTGAAAGTTCTGGTTGGTGTTCTGATTCCGATTATGATTGGAGTAATTCCCCTGGTTTTTGTAACCTCCCTAGTTCTGATAATTCTAGTTTTGGTTGTGGGGAGGGTTTTTCCTAAGTTGTGCCATGTCATTAGACATTTGAAATAGAGTCTTCTTGAGAGTTTCTAGCTCACTGGTCAGTTGAGCGGTTTGTTCATTTTGCACATTCTGCACTATGGATGGGGAATGAATATGCGTTGATCCTCCCAGTTGTTGTTGTTGGGAAGAATCTTGCATGTCATTTTCGAAAAAAGGCATGGTAGGTCGAGCCTGTAACTCAGACACAGGTCCATATTGGGAGTAAGACATCCCTAGGATAGTGTTGTATAACAGTGGGTTAGGTATTTGATAACTCATGGGAGGAAGAGCTGCTCCTAAACCTCTTGATTGCAAACTTATCTGCTATTGCAATTTGATAGCTAGATGATAAACCTTAGACAAAGAGTCAATTTCATTGGCCTGATATGTTCTTTGTAAGAATAGGCCAATCAAGGGATCAATAGCTCTTAAATACGCCTGAATGGCAATATTCTCCGCTACTAAGGATCTTGTAGCCTATGAAACATCCTTTGAAATCTAGTGTTGAATATAGGCAATGGCTCATGATGTTCCTTCCTTATGGTGGCAAACTGGTGATACAAGATGGCAAGGTCCACATAAACCCAGAATTGATTAATGAATGCATTTTCTAAATCTGTCCAACCCAGAATAGATCCCCGGGGCAGATTTAAGTACCAGTTATATGCCATGTCCCCTAAACAATAAGGAAAAAATCTACATACCATGTCCTGATGAGAAACTTGAGCATGAGTACAAGCATCCTTGAACTCTTGTATATGCTCCTCAACACTTCTTGATTCGCCATGCATGTACTTGGGACAAAACTTTTCTGGATTCTTGGGTAAATCATGGATTCCCCCTGGAATAGTCCCTAGCAGAGAGGGATTATTCACAAAGTAAGCCATGGGTAGGATTGGTTGAGCAGGTGGTGGTGATATAGGCCAAATTGGTGGTGACATTGACCTAATCGGTGGGGGGGATACTGTTCAAGCCAGTGGTGGTGATGTAGGTTGAACTGGTGGTGGTTTAGGTGGATTTGGTTGAAATCCAGGTGGAGTAAGTGGTGGTGGCAATGTAGGTATCAAAATTCTACGAGCATGGGGTCTAGGTCTAACCGGGAATTGGAGTTATTCTAATGGTTCAGGATTAGTAGAGGATCAGAGAATCCTCCCATATTTCTCAAGTGAAAACGACCCAATGCAAGCCAGCTTGTTCCTTCGACCCTCCTTCTAGCGCTAGATCTGTTGATGGTGAAAATGACACAAACAACGTTAAACAAAATATCTCTACTCTATTTCTCCTGAAAAAGAAAGAAAACATATAGTAGCCTAACTCTCAAGGTCCTGGTAGTTGGTTCTCAACTATTTGGTGTCACTCAAGTGGTCCATGCAACAATAATATTCAAGGGGCATTTGCTGGTAATAAGGAATGCAAGAAATGACTGATTCATTGAACTTTTCTTAATGAAAAGGGGGTTTTAAATAAAAGAAAAAGATAGATCAGGGCGTACATCAGTGAAACATGAATAAAACTTATCTAATATTCGGACATATATTTTCAACAACTAATGTTCTTCCAACAGATCAAGAAAACCATAGCATGATGCAATTTATAGAACAGTCCATACTATTGCATGCATCTAAGGTGCTTAATTTAACCATCACAATCACACATCATAAATATTTTAAAGATTCCAAAAGAACAAACTCTCATTTGTTGCCAAAATCATAGATCAACAGACTTTCAATAATTCAATCCATATATAATTTAATGAAATAATCTTTAAATCCGGTTCCTTCTAAGGATTTTCATCACAAAAGAAACACTTATGCTTTAGCACAATCACTGGCATACAGATAGACTATAATTCATCAACCTTATCCAATAAACTTAATTCCAACACCATATTGCATAAAATAAAACCTGTATTTATATTCAACTGTAAATAAAAAACAAAGTATCTCTGTAAAAACTATGAAAAATTCTATCTGCTACTATCAGGTAGCTAATCTTATTCTCATCAGCCGACCCTTACAATATGATATCCTATGGGTATATATAGATTTACAAAATATGAAGTCCTCCATATCTAAAGTCGAGATCCACCTTTTGAGGAACTTAAATTTTCTTGGAAACTCAGATCAATTTGATCTCTAGTTCCCACATTGATCACCTAGTAAACTAGAGAGAAAAAGAGAGAAGAGAAAATAAAGCCATGCACCTCTAAGACTGTCAGTCATGCATGCGAATGAGAAAAGAAAACCATGCACCCATAAGACTATCAGTCATGCATACAGAGTTTGCTCTAAAGTGTACTCATCATAACTAGAGAAGACTTGTTGAAGCATATCCAAATCTTGTCCATCAACCCACCTATCTTCGAACTTGATCCTATTCAATTCAGCAGCAGCAAATTCTCTCATGTCTTTTAACTTTGTCAACTCCCTTCTAGCAACCCTTACCTCTTTTTTAATATCCATCAATCGGTCCAACAACAAATCCTCTCCATCATCTCCCTTTTGCACAACCTCTTTAAGTCTATCATCCCATTTCTCTTTTAATTGACTTAAAGGCAGGCCTTCCTTCACCAGTATATCAACATTCACTATAATAGCAACAACAAATTATAGCTCATCAAGTTATTCATTTAGATCCTTGCTAGAATATTGAACTTCATTCTTATGTTTGTACAAAAAGTCAGATCTAAACCAAACTATGTTGGAGGTCTTTCCCAAGAAATTTGTGTTGTCCTCTTCAAGTATTGACTGCTCCAGAAGAGTGGATTTTGGCAATTTACTAATCTCTTTCAGCTTCTGGATATACCCTCTATACTCCTCATCTTGTTCTCCCAATGCTTTGGCATGCCGATTCATCTCTTATATTAACTCCACTGTAATCTTGTGAATCTCAAAACTGCTGCCCAACACCTCACCTATCTCCTAATTAAGACTATCGGTCCATCTATCCATCATCTCAGCCTTACTCCTTATCTGCACCAAATCATCCACCTCTCTCTTGCTAAGCAAAATTGGTGTCTCAATGGTGGTACTTTGCTGTGACCTTGGAGCAAAAACATTCTTCAAGAAAGTGTGTAGTTGATCCAATTGAGCTTTAAGCTCATCCCTTTTTTGTTTATCCTTTATCATTCTTGATTTGGTGGATGATGCTACCACATCTATTAAGTTCATTTGTTGATTCCTTGTGGGTCTCCCCAAGTTGACCGTGCAAAACTGGTAATTAGTTAGTTGTATATCCCCCACATCCTTGTCCACCACTGGTATTGCACATTCAACAACAATTTCTCCTCCTTCAGTGAGTCTAGTGGATTGTAGGCTTTTAGCCTTCTTCTTGGGCCTTTCTTTTTCAATCTCCTTCATCATATCATCCCAATTGAGAGGTTGTGAGGGTGTTACTAATCTCTTTTGAAGATCAAGTTTTAACCAAGTGGGAGCACTCAGAGTAGTGGTCATTACAATTGAAGAAGATGCAGCAGTATTAGAGGGTTGTAGCACATTAACCTTAGGTTGAAAATCAACCTCTTGTACATTTTTTTGTTCTTGCTCTACATTTTCTTATGCAAGCTTTTCAGCTTCTTCTTTATCATTCTGCTCTTGCACCCTCTTGTCTTCTTGTTCCTTCTTCAATTTTTCCTCTTCTAATCTTTTCTCCTCAAGTAACTTTTTCCTCTCTTCTTCCAACACTTTAAGTTTGTCTGAGGCTTCCTTTTCCTTTTGCAGCTGCTTGGCCAACTCCTTAACATCCTTCTCTTTTTGTGTGCGTTCTGCTTCCTCCTTCTTCCTATAGGCTTCTTCAATAAGCTTCAATTTGGCCACAAGGGCTTCTCTCTCCCTTCGCTGCTTTGCCTTTTCCTCCTCTAGATCATGAATTTTCTACACCAACTCTAGCTTATCATTCTCTTCCTTGGTCTTGAGCTCCTGCTCCTTTTGCCTTTGTTGTTTTTGCACTTCATCAGCTCTTCGCTTGGCTTCCATTTGAAGTAAGTCATATGCTTGTGCCTTAGCATCTATTGCCTTCTGCTTCTCCATTTCTTCTGCATGTGCATGAGCATCCAAAGCTTTCTTGGCTTCCTCAAATAGTGCCCATTGATCTTCCTCTGTTAGCACATGCTCAGTTTCCTCTTCTAGAGGCATCTTTTCTTGTGCATCCTTCTCTGATAAGGTCTCATCGGAGTCCGTTTCAACATCATGGATCTCCAGTTCTACTCCTTTTCCTTTCAATGTTTCAGCTATATCATGAAGAGTCCCCTTAGGCGTCTCTCCACCTTGTTGCTCTGTAAGAGGGACTTGAGCAGATGACTCACCTATTGCTGGTGTTGAAACCACAAGTCCTATTTGGGCATCCTCCTCTTGTACTCCTTTTAAATCTTGAGTAGGGGCTTCAAGCTCGATTTATTCAATATCAGGAGGGATGAACTCCAAAGGCTCTTTGGGAGGTAATTTCCTCTTGATTCTCTTATATCCCTTCCCTTTCTTAGGAGATGGACCCCTAGGATTTTTGGCTCTTAGAATAGCCTAGTGGATACTCCTATCCAAGACTGGTCTCCCTATTTGCTTGATGTCAATGGTCTCCTCACCATCCCAATCTATCGGATCCAATCTTTTGGTACCAATGTTCAATGCTTCATATGATGGATCCAACACAACTCCATCATTTACTAATGTATTAGGAATATCATCTTTGACCCCAAATTCTACCATGAGTGAAACAAGCAACCTCTCATAATTCCTCTTCCTGAGGTCATATTCATCCTAAAGATCACTCTAGAAGTCCTCTAACAGATTGAAATGTTTGTCAAAGACCGAAGCCAACAAAGCATTCATCTTCTTCTTTGGATCAAAGTGCTTTCGAGCATTATATAAACCCCCAACTTTAAATGTATCAATTCACTGCAAACAACCTTAGCTCCCACAAGGTGTCGGCAGCTGTATTCACCCAATTGCATGGGGAAATTGTGACAATTTGGTTTGTGTTTTAACCCAAATCGGGAATTGACCCCCAGAGCTTGGTAAATAAACTCCATCAAAACCATCTTGTTGTTGCAACACCTTGGAAGTAAGTGGGGATGACCCTCAAATCCTGCCAACCTAAAATAAGTGAACTTGGGGTATTGGATATACCAACATCCCCATTTTGTGATAAAGGCCATGGCTTCTTGGCTCAATTTGTATCCCGCATCTCCATTAAGCTAGTTAATGCTACATATAATAATGCATGATTAACTAGATTCTAAATTGTGTTTCAGAAAATTGTAGGGATAGCTGATCATAATGATCCCATACTCTCTTTTGTCCATCAACTTCTCCCAATATTCCTACTTTGTTCAAACCTGGAAAGATGCATCGTCTAGTTGTTGCATAGACAACATAAGAAGTCATGAAAAAGCTCTTGGTTTCCCTTATTCTGGTTAACTGATCATGAATGGTATCCAAGACAATCATAGGCCAATCAAACTATTTCTTGTCATTAAAGATTGTCTGAATGAAAGGAAAAATCCATTCCTTAAAATGAAATGCATCCCTCTTCCCAAAGACTCTAAACAACATCATTATCAGGTCTGATACCTCTTTGTAAAATTTTGCCCTCTTTGGTTGATCTGAGAGTTTTGTCAAAGACTTCTTCTCCGCTCTCAACCAGTTCTTGTTAAAATGAGCCTTGTTGGCCTCATTGTGTTTTCTATATATCCCTAAAGAATCTACCTCATTCAACTGTACCAGGTTCTTTGGATCAGGGACACTGAGCATGTGTTGAAACATTTGAGGAGTTAGGTCTATGATCACATTGTCCTATGAATCCATACATTGTCTAGTGGCCGGATTGTAAGCTCCTGTTGCTGTCATAATCAATTCCAGGCATTGGATGGATAGAGGAAATACAGTGATGTGAGCCAAGCCAGACTCAACTATTCTTCCAGTTCTCCCTATTACATTCTCAATGAATGTTTCTGAATACAACTCCTCAAAATTGAATGGGCCTAGATTGGTGTCAGTTACATCGGCCCAATCAGATTCCACTTTGCTGACAGTGACGACAGGACCCCTATGGCTATACCTCAAGGTATAAGGCAACTGCTCCGACTTAATCTTCTTAGGCTTAGTTGATGCCTTTGAAGTTTCTGTAGGCTGACTCCTTTGGGAAGCTTCTCCTGATACTCCTGACATTTTTTAGCTTCCTGCAATATAACCTCAAATTAGATCCTTGAGCAAACATAACAAAATATGATTTAAAATATTACCCTTCATATATATACCGGAGGCGGAACCAGGCAGAAAACACTCTAAATAGTCTCTTTTTTAAAACACTGCTAGGATCGGAGCCAAAACCGTTATTGAGATTATAGTAATAACAAGCGGGATCGGAGTCAGAATTGGAATGGTAACCGAAATCGAAATCGGAATGATAACCGATTCGGTTTCATGAAGATTTTCTAATTTCACATTCAATTCCGCTTCCGCTTCTGCCTAGGTTACCGTTATTTTGAAATCCTGCTTCTTATTGTAAGTAGAGTCGGAGACTGGATGGAAATGGAATTGATACTTATTACAAAACATAGTTCAAAGTCTAAATCGATTCTGATCCTGCTTTCGCCTAAAATAACCATGACGTCATAAGAGATTTTAACTGAATGATAAATGACATCATGATTTTAAGGACTAGGTCATATCAAAAATGAAAGGGGCTTAGAAAATAAGCTATACAAGACCGTCCCCATATGACCAAGAGGCAACCAAAATAATTAGGGCATCATATTTAAAACAAGAACACGTCAAAACCCTAAATTACAAACCCTTGATTTCAAATAATTAGGGCACAAACTTAACCCCATCCAAATTAATCAGATTCAAAACACAATAGGATTCCTAAGTAAAACCATCATTTACCAAACCCTACAAATGTATAAATAGTAACTAATTTATGTATTTTAAAAACTAGGGCATCACGATACGGTCATAATTAAAACGTGAAAATGACCGTGTCAAAAACAAACAAACAAGAAACAAAATACCAGAAAAAAAAAAATGAAAACAAGAAAAACAAACAAAGAGAGAAAGAAAACAAATCACATGAACTCACAATAGAACTGAGAATCACGAACTCGTACGAAACCAACAATTGAACAAACATAAAAAAAATGCGAAACAAAATGAAAAAGGAGAACATAAAACCTTACCTCAAACGCAAATAAATAGGTTATTCCCTTGAAGCAATCTGCGCGTGATTATCTCCCTTTCGATCAAATCACACGTCCAAACGCTCCACTGCAACTCTGGTTCACTCTTTGATCTTTTAAAAAATGATGATAACTACCAGCTAATCCCTAATTAAGGTAAAAACTTGCAGTTTCATACGTGCAAAGCTCCTGTAATTAATGCCATAAATGTGGCAGAGTGGAGTCAGAACTGCAGAGGGAACTAGCACATTATTGTTGTGCGACTTCAGTAAAGTCAACGACCCAAAAATGGCAAGAGCGGAATCAGAATGAAAAATGACTTAGAAACTTGGGTAATTTTCCAACTCAGTTCCCGTTCCGGGTCCGGTTCCGCCAACAAAGAAGAAAACGAAACAAACAACAAAAATGAAAACATAAAAACCGAAACAAGAAAAACTTAACACAAAACCTAAGTATAAACAAAAGTCCAAAAAGCGGAGACGGAGGCAAAACTGGAATTGATTTTGAAACTTTGAATAAATCCAGACTTAACTTCCATTCCGGCTCCGGCTCTGACAAAGAAAAAATAAAAAAGGCCAAAGAAGACTGTCGGGATGGGGATTGGAACCGGTCTTTGAAAGAAGTTTCAAAACCTGATTCGGTTTCGACTCCAATTCCGACGGAATAAACCAAAGAAAAACAAAGTGTTGGAAAAGAAAGACTCCAAACTTTGTTTGAAAAACAACCAAGGACAAAAACATAAAGGGGGACCCATTTTGACCAAGGCAAAAGATGGAGTGGTTATGAAAGCCATAACAATACTCATCCAAAGGGGACCACTTGGTGAGTATTTCATCCCTTAGTTAGTTAGTTATTTTTGGTTTAGTAATTAGTTCAGAATCTGGCACTGTTTGTTCCTACAGCCACTAGAATTCCATTTTGTGTCTATTCCTGCATCCAAAGCAGAAAGAGTAGTTTCTTGTTTGTTTGCTTAGATTTTCATTTATGTCATGCCTTTCAGCTTAGTATAGTTGTTGGTTGATGCTCAACACTCATGTTATTTCTTCCAAGAAATTTACTTTCAGCATTTAGTCTTTTTTGGTTGTAGGATGAATATGGCTACTTTGGATTCCTAGTGCACATACTGTGCTGACCCATTTCAAGTTCACGTCCTTGGGTTGACAAGTTAAATGCACCTTCATGATGATTGAAATAGCTATTCAGGTTAGATGTCCAATCTCTGAATCACAGCTGTAAGGGATTAGGTGTTAAATCATTGTAGGAGGCCAAAAGGTGTCTCCAAGAATTCACACTATGGAGGACCACATGCTTCATAAAAATAAGCACTTTTAGGACTCAAAGAGAATATATCCATGGAAAAAAATCAAATGAAGCAATAGTTTGACTAGCACCATAGTGAAGGAAGTTTTGAATTTGGGCATTGGGGTTTTCTTGAGATTGCAACCTTATAATAAAATGTCACTAGAGAAACAAACAAAGAACAACAATTTTTCTCCTAAATATTATGGACCATATCAAATCATGAAAAATATTAGTGCTTCCTACAAGCTTGAGTTGCCACCAACAAAAAAGATACATCTATTTTCCCATGTTTCTTTTTTGAAGAAGTTAATTGGGTATAATATCCCTACTTAGACAATATTACCTGAGCCTGATGATGAATGAAAAATCATATTGGAACATGAGTTTATTTGTCAGAAATGCACAAGGAAGCTAAGGACTAGAACACTCAGTATCTAATGTAATGGAAGAATTGACCAGTTGAAGATGCTACATGGGAGAACAAGGAGTTCATTTAGAAGCATCCACACTTGATTATCATTGAGGATAATGCTTCTTTGAAGAGGGGGCCATGCTACACCCTTAATATTATAATACATAGGGTTATGAATAGTTGTCTTATGACTATCTTAACTCTTAATTAAGTCATATTATCATTATTATATTTTTATTTAGTTAGTTAGGTTAGACTAAGGCTTATGTATGGTTATCTAAGTCAACCTAGGTGACATCCTAGGCATAAACAAGATATATATATGAGGTAGTTAGTTTTATTTATTCATCAAATTGTGAATGTGTTCTCATTAGAGATATTTAGAGGTTTTACCCCTCAAAGTGGCTTGCTATTCTCAATTATTATCAAGTATTTACAACATGTTTCCTATAATATTCTTCTCTCATGCAAGTTATTTCATTATACATGTCCGCCTCCATCTTATTTGCTCTCTCTAAGCCCAATGAATTTGAATCATTACTACTACTACTATACTACCACTCTCCTCCAGCTCAACCTCCACTATCTCCTCCACCTCATCCTCTCCCTCTCCCCCTCTCCCTCCATATCTATCGCCTTATTGTGACAATCATCCCCCTCTTCAATATTGTCCCTATCTCCTCACCTTTTGTACCATGGCATGAATCTTGCCAACCATGACCCCTCATCATGATGGCATGAATCATATAGTTTGATGTCCTCTCTACCATGCTCTTCATGTTGTTATATTCCTCAAATCATCTACTCCTACATGAGAATCCTATATCGCCTCTACCAACTCCCTCTAAGCTTATGCTTCCTCATGTCTATCCACCTAAGGCCCCTAAACTCCCACCTCCCTCACCACCCTAAAAACACATGTGGGCCTGCCACCACATCATACATGATGTTGAACTACCTCATCACCCTAGTCATATCATATCAATTAAGAAGATAGCATGGTTTTAGAATATATAATTATGTCCTCACATCCTCCTATCATCCCTCATCCTTCTTGTATGACCACCATGTAATATCACCTAGCTACAAATCATCCAAAAGTATCCACCCATAATCCATCCCACTGACCTCCTAGTAATGCAAGACTTTTACTTAGCTATACACATATGGCTCTTTGGCATCTTATATCATATCTTCCCCCATTGATAAACACACCATAATGTGCTCCCATGCCCAAACCTACAATAGGGTCATATTCCCTATGCTCTCTCCTTGTTTATAATATACCATGTGCATGTCTCTATAAAAATATGTTGACATGTAGCCCCCCAAGAAAATATCCTCTTATTCTCTAACCTATATTCCACACTATATTCTAGTCTCAATGAGAAGTGCCTCTTACTTGTAAGGAAGCTAAGGTAGCAAAACAACTTCCTAGACTAATCTTGAGAGGAGGATAATGTAAAAAATTTACGAATCTTTAACAGAACTGCAAAAACTTAAACAAAAATAAACATAAATATCATGCATAACAGAACATAGTGATTTACATGGGGAAAACCCTTTCGGGAGAAAAACTCCACACTCTAAAATCCACCTAATATATTATTCAAAAATCACAAAGATTACAATATACTTACAGAGCAAGCATCTCACAGGAGTATCACCAACCGGAGATCCAGAGGTAACATGAACGCTATTAGAATCTCAGAATACATCACAATACAAAACTACAATACAATGCCCTCATAAAATAGGGTTACCTTCTAGGACCAGATTTAGAATAATAAAATATAAATAGAATTTTCCTTTCGAGGGCACTGCCCCAAGCCCCCATCGACACGCATTTCCTTCAAACCCCCAATCAAGGGGATGATACCCCTGGACCCCTCGCAGGGGGAAACTCCCCATGCTTCCCATCACCAATGTATCAACAATACCTTATGTATCAATATTAATTTATGTAATTGAAAGGTTGAGACACATTATCCCAACATTACTCTTATCAAGAAGCAATATGCCACTAATAAGAGCTACCATAACTAGTGCCACATCCAACACCAATCTCCTACAACTGTCAATGTCCAACTGTCATCTTGTGTGCATGACATATTCTCTTCTAAACAACCAAGTTAAAAATACATCTACCCCTATTATTGTGGTGTACACTAGCCACATCCTAATTAGAAATCTCAAGATCCTCCATATGTCCTCTAAGGTCACATGCTATTATTTGATTTCCATCTTTGTAAGTATTGTCAACATTGTCTGATATGCTTGGATGGTTGGAATCCAGGCCACATAGTATAGTTTGCAAGCCCATAGTACATCCCAATCAACATCCTAGAATCCCTCCATCAAGTTCAACACTGACAATCTCCTTTCTTGTGTCATCACATGACTCATTTGTATCTTCACATCACAACCATCTATTAGCCTATCATGTTCAACCAGAACCAAAAATGAAAACACTATCCTCCCTTAGCCATTTCCGCAATTTTTTCTACCCAAATGAATTCCCTAAACCATAGAGTGCATCTATCAATTTCCTTGTAGGGGTCCTTCCATTTTTTGAAAGATTCACCCTTTTCTACTCATCTACCATTTTTTTAATAAATTCACCTAAAAATTGATCATTCACATTTGAGAAAATTATCTTGATTCTTCCCATTTCCTACTTATATTAATTAAATAATATTCCAATTATTTAATTAATACTACCATCATCTTGATCCTCATCTGAGAATCATTATTTCATTTTCCCTAAGCTTTAACGTATGGTAAATAATTATTTCCTAAGTTATTTTCCTATTATAATGTTCACACTTCCTCCAAAAAATTAAATAAATATTTATATTTATTTAATCCCCCCTTTTATCCATTCTCCATAATCTCCCTCTAATCCTTTATTATTACCTAATCCCCACCTAATCAAGTGCAAATGGGCTAATTGATGGCTAAGAAAAGATTTGACCACTCTAAATCCCAATTAATTCTTACTTGTCCTCCCAAGTTCAAAGTATGGGCCAAATTTAAATGCCCCAAATTTTAATTCTTCCATGTACTTTGGAAGTATCAACATATCATCCTCTTTTTCATAAAAGGGAACTTAAAATCCCCTTTGTACTCCAAAGGCATGGTGGTGACAAAACCAACATTTATGAGGATCCTTCCATGGTACTTCAAGGTACCTCCATGTACCATATCTCAATCCTATCCATCCATTAAATCCTACACAAGATCTCATCCCTTGATTGTTCACCAATATTGGTGCCTATACTCTCATCTAACCACCGCTTTCATTTTGTCACCCTCTCTTTTCTCGAGAGATATCAAGCAATATTAGGCATTTATATCCCCAATTTATCCTATATCTCTATCCATTTAACCAAAAATATATAACTCTACCCTCAACCCAAACCATTTGATCATAACCTTTAATGTAATTTTATGCTACTAAATTATGAGCACACATCAAACCATCAATTGAGAAAAAACATTTTACATGCAACTAAGAAGTCTAAAATGGATTGTGTTGCACATTTTATGTTTTATATAGGTTTCTTAATGCCCAATCTAAGTGTTTTGAAGCTAATTGTGTTGATCAATTTAGTTATTTATGTTGTCCACTTTAGACACAATTTACCTACATACACTAGAAAACTCAAAAATATAAGTTGTATCCATATACACAAGCTACACATGAAACTCAATTTGACTTGAAAAATATTTCCCATTTAGATGTAAGAAAACCAAACCATTTACAATGAAAATTGAGTGCCCTTAATATATTTATGATTACGGCACAAAAAATGTGGCTAATAAATCACACAAGAAAGAGTCATGCCATTGTTTTCATGTACTCCATCCTCCAATATCTATAATTCCATCTTAGGGGTAAACAACACACCATAAGTTACTATAAGAATGAAATGAAGATATTCTCTTATGATATTCATCAATCGTGCCCAAATTTGTGTGTAGAATGATGGGGAAATCTACAAAATCTAATGATAAAATTACTTGAAGTGAAAGTGACTAAAATTTTATTTGCTACAATAAATTTGATAGGCCCATGAAATATTCCTCCTAATTTGTGCACTTCGAGCATAAACATGGTTTAAGGGTGTCCCTGGGTTACTGCAGGGTCAAATCAACGAATAATTAAACCCTAACTATTCTCTATTGTCTACTATTTAAACCACTTAATTGCATGCCAAAACTACATGTAATTATCCTTGAGAAATGAAAAATTCATTGATGCCAGTTGTTAGAACTTCCATAGCATGTCAAGACCATTTTCGATGACCACATGGTCCTTAGAGATATTTTGGTGAGTTGGTAGGAAGTTGGCAAAAAATAGGTGGATTTTTTTTGAACTTTGGGGAATGGAGAGAATCTATACCTTATACCACTATTTGTGGTGTTGGGGATTGGGGGTCCTTTGAAATTCACATTGAATGAGCAAAGTTCAAATGAATATCCTCGGGGAGTTATGAAGGTGTTTGGTTTTTGGGGATCAGAATTCGAGCTTGACTCATACCTTGTACCATTTTTTAGGGAAGAATGATCCCTGATGGGAAATACATTTCAAGTTAATGGGTGTTAGGGTTTTGAAGAAACTAGGAAAATAATACTGAGGTGGAAGGAAGGGGAAAAGTCTAAATTTGAAAGAGTATGAAAGAAAATGGTAGGGTTTGAGAGTTGTGAATACCTTGGAATAGGTATTAGGATGAAGGGAATTTTGAAATCTCTAAAAAGGAACACTTAGAAAAAAAATGCATTTGAGATGAGCTTGGAGAGATAAGGAAGGAATGGACACATGACCAAGTTTGAAATTTCAAAAACTAGACTTAAGAAACTTTTAAAGGGCAAGGGATCAAAATGTCAAGGATGATAGGGAACAAGTGAGGTACTTAGGTTAAGAGAAGGCCACAAATCCAAATTCAAAAGAACTAGAGGAATTTTTTAAGTTGTGAGAGTTAGGATTAAAGGATAAAGAAAATGAGCTGCTTTGGAAAAGGATGGTCTAACTTCCTGATTTGAGAGACTTTGACAATTTTTTGTAGCAAAGATTTCAAAATAGGGTGGATGTGACAATGGTATTTGGAGAAGGGGAATTTTGATGGATTGATAAAAATGAGAAAAAATCATGGAGAGGAAAGGAAGCCCAAAAATTTGTTAGAAGTGAGATTGAAGCATTTTAACAAAGAATTTTGAAGATCAAACTTTGAAAATTCTATGAAAAGCATATGAAGGGAAGGGTAAGTTTGATATTTTGATGCTACAAAATATTTAAGGGAAATAGTCAAACTAAAGGGTTTTGGGGGAAAATTGATATAATATGTTGGTTAAGGGATGCCTAGAACTATAATGATGGACTTAGAGATATTTTGATAGCAAAGGATTGGGTTTCCTAGATTGAATGGAAGCCACATTATAGGATAACCAAGTTTGAAATCGTGGTAAATAAAAGACTCGAGTTCATAGTTATTGGGGGTTGGAGATTGAAAGAATGTGATGGGAGTAGTATGAAAGGAGGACCAATTCAAACACTTTCATGACATAATTTTTTTTTAAAGCATAAATGCACTCTAGATCTTGGACAATTGGCATGAAAACCTTGACAAGTCCAATATGTTGACAAAATTCACACTTAGATGAATTCTATAGCTTTATATCCAATTGTCAGAATTAGGTGGATGTGTGTGCTATGAGGATGAAGCCTAATAAATTGATAGAAATAGGGAAAGTGGAGATGGTTGGGATGAAAAATCCTAAAATCTTAAAAACTTTGAAAACTCTTAGAACTTCAAGACAATGATCCACACAACTCTACACTTAATTGTTTTTGAACGTATTACAAACTTTGAAGCCATATGAGCACATAGAGGACAATGTAAAGAAGATTTAAATATAAATTCTACAAAGGAAAATCCCACTTATATTATCTCAAATCAGATATAAAAGGTAGGTTTATAGAAATTCACCATAACATATAGGAAAATATAGCTAAATCTATATAAATTTTGGACATGAATGGATATGACCCAACATTGGTTCCAAATGGGGAAATGTGCCTCTTACAGGCATAGAAAGATCCCAAGTTATATTTGAGTGAGCAGACCAAAAGGAGAGAAAAAATTATTGAGCCTAACACAATTTATCTTCCTCAATAAGTGCTAAGACTCAACAATGACAACAACAACACAAAAACACTTCACCATGAGTCACAAAAAAATCATGTATGTACAAAACACACAAAATAGGAAAAATATATGTGCATGGAAAGATAAATAGGAAAAATCCTAATAAAAATATAATTTCAAGAACTATCCATGCACTAAATTTTTTTAAAATTCACCATTTAAGCTCTCAATGAAGATGATACATTCACAATACATATTTTTTATGATCAATGGACTGAGCCACATGGAGTCAAACATTCCATGTTTTCCTTTGTCTTTTGCTCTTGTGTTTCGTACTAGGACGAAGTCTCCATTTTGAAACTTTTTAGCACTAGCCCTCTTATCAAACATGTACTTCATTTGTTGCTACAAGTCTTAAGATTGGTAATTTGAGCCTTTCTTATGCTCTCATCAAGTTCAATGAGTTGGTGTATTTTGCTAGTCATGGTATCATCGAACTCCTTATATTTTTCATGTAAAAAATTGTAAACATGCATCATATTATTTATGAGTATCCTTGCATCTAATCCATACACAAATTTAGAAGGTGACTTATAGTTTTCTTTGGTGTCACTCTTGTGATGTAGGAAAAGTGATCCTAGATCAAACTAGGATTAACCTCTTTTCACTTAGCATCACATTTGGACACAAGATTAACTAGGGTTGATGATTAACTTGTTGCCACAAGGGAGAGCCAATATCCTAGGGTTTGTGTCATTTTTGAGTTCTATAAATGACAAATTTTATGTGTTTTAACAAGCCTATTTGGCATATAACCCTAGATTTTAAAATGTAATTTATCGCATAGACAAAAACATAAAGTAACAGAGAAAAGGAATATTTGAGAATGAGATACAGAGAGGAACCTGTGACAACAATTTGAACCTAAATTATGAGGACTAAGGTGTTGGGTGCCCTAGACCTTGGATGCTTCTTTTGGGATCTAAAAACTCTAAACTGTAGGTTGCAATCTGCTCTAAGTTTCCTATGGTTGTCTTCTACTAAAACTTTTGAACCTGACCTGCATACAATAAAAGAGGGGAAAGGTTGTGTTGTATAGGGGCTTGTATAAGTCAAACCCCATTTTGGTATTTCTACCTCCATGTACAACAAATGATGATGATCGAGAGGGAATACCCTAAGTTGGGTAGAGGGCAAAACAAAAATAATTGACTAAATGGTAAATGATAAATGCCAATGTAATCCTTGATGAAATTATGTCACACCACAAGTTGCCACAAATGTTGATTGATGGATGCCTTTATTTCTTGATATACCTACAAAAGGTTAGTTCACAAAACATAATAGATTGTTGTAGCTATCCTATAGAGGATAACTCATACATCTTCATGAACATGGCATGATTGATCATAGTAGCTCCTTGCACATAATTGATTCCTTCGTATTGATTTCTTACAAAAAAGATCTTTCTTGATGAAAATATTGTAATAATGTTGCTAATTCAGCCCTTGGATTGCCTTGACTAATTTTTAGGATGTTCAATTTTCTCTCCAAAATTGGTAGCTCTTGTTAGGGTCTCAAATGATGAAAAAGACTTGTATTTATATGCAATTTTTAAATTTCTCGAAAATCAAATATCAATATTCAACAAATGATTATATTTTTAAATGTGTTGACACTAACGTATTTTAAATTTAGCCAAAATAATCTAGACAGGATGTTGGGTGCCCTAGTCCAGACCTATCATTTCGGGGCCTTGAAAATCAGTATTAAATATTAAATATTTATTTTCAATTCCACTTTTGATTTTCCAAATATTATTATAAAGTAGGAAAATTAAATGAATAATTGGGTCCAAGAACATAAGAGGGAGCTAAACCTAGTGTAAAATTGTCAAGGGTGACAATGTACGATGCTACATTTAGTCCCCACGTTAGTGAGAGTATGAACTTACACTTAGACTCACACTAAATTAAGGATAAGCCAAGAAGGGTTCATTTATCAAACAATGAAGAGGTAGGATGACATTAGATCTAGGGGATATGCTAGGCCCCAAGCTTAAGATCCTATAGTGAAACAATGTAAGGACAAGGGAGCACACACACACATGAGGTGTAATACAACACAACCATCATGAAGTATATACAATGAAGATATAAAATCAAATAAAATGAAGACACAAAAGCAAACACAAAGAAGACACAAAGCAAACACAAAGTAAACATGTGAAAGACATAAAGTAGACACATAGTGTACACAAGACAAATACTAAAAACATAATAAGACATAAACACAAGGTTAGTACTAAAATATATTTGAGTCAGTAAGGTAAAGAGACCTTAGTCTTAAATTTATCTCAAATACCAAACGTCATCCATCAAATGTGTTAGACAAAATGGTGCTCTCATAAGGACCATCAAGCTATGTTATGTTATATCACTCATGAAACACATGGCTCCACTAGCAGTAATTTTTTTTTATGCTAGGTGGCTATGTAAGAATACTCAAGTTCATGAATTAGCAAGCTCCGTCATACTAAATCCATGGACTATTTTTTGATCACATCTTAGGCATCACACAAAATTTTAATGTCATAGGGGAAAAACCAATGCTCAATGTCACATGAGATGAATTGATAACCATGCCTCAAGGGGCACTATAAACACCACCACCACCAAAGGGGTATGTTAATAAGTCAAATCTCACAAGACATTAATGAAAATGGATAGTATGATATACCCTCCCTTAAAATGTCAATATACTTGTTATATTGGTATTTTAAGGATAAGAAGGGGAATATGGGATCCTTGAAAAGAATATATACCTCCCAAAACTAGTTATCCTTGCCCCCAAAGTGTAAAGGAAAATACAACCATGCTATAGACTATTTTGTTACTACCATAGAAAGAAATATGGTTGCACATAATATTGTACCACCATGAATGGAAATGAACAAACATATGCAACTACAAATGCCACATAGTGGGGAGCAACACCATAGGAGAGAGATTATTATTTAGAATGATTAGGTGCATCAACACATGGAAGAGTGCCACAATTAATAAGTTGTTGAATCTTAGCAGTCAAGGCCTTACATTCATTAGTGGAATGACCATGCACTCAATGATATGCACAAAAAGAACTATTTTTTATAAAATTTCTTATGTGTTGGAGGAGGAAAGGTAATCAAACAGACTTTTAGAAGCCTCTAAAAAATATGCTCTTTCTCAGATAGAGGATAAATAATAAGAGACAATACTTTCTCTTGTGAAGAAAAGTTTGCTTTCTTACCTCAAGATGTTATAAATATAGTAAATAATAGAGAATGAGATGTAGACAAAGTAGAAGGTTGGAAACTTAAACCCCTTTTAGAAAGGTACAGTATAGACTTCACATGGTCCTTAACTTATTGTTTCATTTTTTATTGTATCCACTCTTAGAAATAATTTTAAATCCAAGCCCATAACACTTTTCCAACTCAGATGTAGAAGTCTTGTCTAAATGCTAATGAGAAGAATTGATTCTTCCACAAGAATTCAAATCCTTTATAGACATTGCCAACACACAAGAGATGCAAGATAAAGAGCCCCCATCACCATCATGGGATGATTTTTTCAGATTTGTTGATGAATAACAAGATTGAGCAAATGAAACACAAGACTCCTTGGATGTAGATTGTGAGATTTTACCTTTTCCTAAAAAGGAGGGTGTAAAATCTAATTAACCACAATCAAAACTTGTATTTTAAGAGAAAGACATATTGTGATCATTAAATTTGTAACTGAAGATGAGGAATCACAAGATTGTATTAGTATAATCTCTTACTATAAAATTTGATGGTGAGATTTTATACTCCCCAATGAAAGTGGATTTATAATATAATGAACCCCAATCATCATCCAAGAGCATATCCATAGTTTCATTATCATTAAAAGACAACGGTTCCACTTTTTAAGATGGAATCAAATATTAATAGAGTTGGAAGTGTTATGCTCGACTTCGACTTATAAATGACAACTTTTTGCATCTGCTTTAATTGTAGGTACCTTGTTATTATATTCATAGTTCACCTCATGGTGAATAGCAGACAAGACTCCCTTCATGGCATGAATCCATAGTCTACCAAGAAGAAGATTATATGAAAGAGGTTTTGGTATGACATAGATAAGGGTAGGAAAAATCATGGGTCCTACCTTAATGGGTAGTGTGATTGTCCCCAATGGTTGCCTACCAACATTATCAAAGCCACAAATAGCAATTTTATCAAGTTTTATGAGATTCTTATCCACACCGAGTTTATTTAGAAGATCAATGCTAAAAACATTAAGACCTGATCCATTGTCAATAAGAATACATCTAATCCCAATTTTGTTAATGACGACCAAAATCATTAGAGCCTCATGTTGTTTTTGAATCTCAGGAGGAGGTAACTAACTTTGATGGAAAATAATATCTAGGTTTGTTGTATTCATACCATCCAACAAGGCTACTACATCATTCAATTTAAAAAAAGGTGAGATGCCAATCTTCTATAAAGCCTCTTGGAGCACTCGTGGTACGTGGGTGAAGTTTGAATCGTCCCAAAGAGAGATATTGGCTAGAGTGTTATGAAGTTTCTCAACAAGATCACACTCTTTACCACTAGGTTGAGGAAGATGGGGTACAAGGGGAAGATATGGTTGAGGAAATAGAATGGAGATTTGTGTTTTTTTGGTTGTTTGTTACTTATAGTGTTATATGTGTGAGAAAATATGCGATAAATTAGTTGCTACAATACATCTTACCTGCACATGATTACTTTGAGTGAGTTATTTAACAAAGTCTAGGGTATGGCCATGAGGTTTTGGAGGTCCTATAATGAGAGGAGGATTAGAGGGGGGTCCAATAATGAGAGGAGATCCAATAATCAATTGTGGGTTTATAATTTCAATTGAGTTAACTACCATTTTATGATATTCTATCATTGGGGGATCTAATGCCAATTTTAAATCTTCATTTGTGAAAGCCATCTTACTATCATTTGAAAATGTATCAATGATTACATCCTATTGTACCAATATATCCTCCCAAGTAGGAGAGGTATTGGGAGAGGAATAAACATGATCCTCATGATTATCAATGATTGGATCCTCTTGCACCAAAATATCCTCACAAGTAGGAGAGATATTAGGAGAGGAACAAATATGATTATAAATGATTGCATCCTCTTGCACCAAGACACCCTCACAAGTAGGAGAGATATTGGAAGAGGGATCAAAGAAAAATAACAAGAGAGGAGAGAGGAACTCATTTTCACATGCTTGTAAGAAAAAATATTTAAATTTCTTAATAAAGTTTGATAATGAGATATTAATTATTACAAAATAATGTTTTTGCAAGGAAAAAATTATGTTATGTCCTATGGATCAAACTAGTAATGCACAACAAAATCAGACACTTGTAGGATTGATTTCCATAAACTGAAATCAGATATGAGTAGAGACTATAGGTAAGGTTCTCAATAGAAAATTTAAGCTCAAACTGACTAGACATGGGTGTTGGGCACCCTAGTCTAGAGAGTTGAATTTTTATTTTTAGAATTTTGAAACTAAAAAATAATGTTTAAAGATCTATAGTTGCAGAGGTTCATAACTGGATGCAAATAGATTTTTGCATATGTAGAATACCCTAATTTCTCTATGTGAAACACATAGAATGCATAAAATTTTGTATTTCAAGGTAATGCAAATTTTCCCAATGATAATTTCCAAAATTTAGTGTTGTAACTAACTGAATTTTTCCCAAAAAATTGTAGAAAAGCAATACTTTTTGATCTTTTGAAATGAAAATAATATGTAATTCTTCACTTTTTAAATATTTTCCACTGAAATATGCAAGAATTTTGACAAATAAAAGAAACCTAGGATTGTATTAAGATCTCCCAATCAAATGACTTAGATCTAAGCCCTAAACAAGGAAAAATAGATTTGAAATTGTGTAATGAAATTCATAATTTTTTTGTAATTTTTCTTTTGATGTATAATGAACAAAGAGTGAAAATGCATAGTTTTGAAAATGAAATAAATGCAAATTAACAATAAGATCTTCAAAAAATCTATATTTTGTATTAAATTTTAGAATTTATGCTAATGAAAATTAGAAACATGCAAGTGTAGGATATGTCGGATTCACCAAAATATGATGTGGGAAAAGTGATCATACATCAAACTAGGATTAACCTCTTTTCCCTTGACAACACATTTGGACACAAGATTAACTAGGGTTGATGATTAGCTTTCTGCCACAAGGGAGAGCCGATATCCTAGGGCTTGTGTCCTTTTTGAGTTATACAAATGATAATTTTGATGTGTGTTTTAACAAGCCTATTTGACATATAACCCTAGATCTAAAAATGTAACTTATCGCACAGACGAAAACATAAAGTAATAGAACAAAGATAGATCTGCAAATGAGATATAGAGATGAACCCGTGACAATAATTTGAGCCTAAATTATGAGGATAGAGGCACTAAGAACCCTATACCTTGGATGCTTCTTTTGGGATCTAAAAACTTTGAACTGTAGGTTGCATTCCGCTCCATGTTTCCTATGTTTCCTATGTTTCCTATGAGTTTTGTTGTATAGGGGCTTGCCTAAGTCAAACCCCGTTTTGGTATTTCTACCTCTACGTACAAAAAATGATGATGATCAAGAGGGCATACCCTAGGTTGGGTAGATGCCAAAGCAATAATAATTGATTGAAATGATAAATGATAAATGACAATGTTACCTTAATATGAAATCCTTGATGAAATAATTTCACACCACAAGTTGCCACAAGTGTTGATTGATAAATGCCTTGATTCCTTGATAGACCTGCAAAAATTTAGTTCACAAAACATAATAGATTGTTGTAGCTAGCATGTAGAGGATAGCTCATACATCTTCATGAAAATGGAATGATTGATCATAGTATCTCCTTGCACATAATTGCTTCCTTCTTCCTAATGTCTTGCAAATAAGATATTACTTGATGAAAGCATTGTAATAATTTTACTAATTCTACCCTTGAATTACCTTGATTGCTTTTTAGGATCTTCAATCTGCTCTCCAAAATTGCTAGCTCTTGTTAGGATCTCAAATGATGAAAAAGACTTGTATTTATATGCAATTCTTTAATTTATTGAAAATCAAATACTAATCTTTGATAAATAATTATATATTTTTAAATGTCAAAATTTTAAATTTAGATAAAATAGGCTGGACAAGGGCGCTAGGTGCCCTAGTCTAGACCTATCATTTTGGGGTCTTGAACATCAGTATTAAATACTAAATCTTTATTTTCAATTCCACTTATTGTTTTTTGAATATTATTATAAAATAAGAAAATTAAATGCATAACTGGGTCCAAGCACATAAGGGGGAGCTAAACCTAGTGTGAAATTGTCAAGGGTGACAATTTACGATGCTACAAATCTATTAGCCATATTGCTAATTTCAAATTTGAATCCAATGTCTTTTTATTTTGGCTTATAAACCTTCTTATAATATTCATCAAACTCTTGTTAGTTGATTCAACTTCTCAATACCCTTTTGGATGGTAAGGGGATGAATGTGAAATTATAATTCCATTCTCAAGACAAAGATTATTAAAGTTATCTACCATAAAACACATTGCATTGTTAGTTATGATATTTTGTGGCACACCCAACCTTGCTATTATGTGCTCTAAAATGAAATTATTTATGACTTTTCTTGTAGCTTGCCTAGTTGGGATTTATTTAGCCCACTTTGTAAAATAGTATGTGGCTACAAGGATCCACTTGAAGCCTCAACTAGACATTTTAAACTTGACCAATGAAATCTATACCCCATTTCTAAAAGGGTGTTTGAACCATTAAGGTTCTCAAAGGTAGAGCCTCATATATTTTTAATTTACCTAAATAAAATTTGAAAGTGTCACACATTCTCACCAACCTATTCAAATAAAAAATAGGGATGGCCACTAGTAGCCAACTCTTAGAATTTGGTTTGTAATAGTTTTGGCTATGCAATATCTATCACATGCACCATCACACATCTCAGTTAACATCATGCTAGCTTCTTCTTCATTTAGGCATCTAAAAATGATACCATCCCTATGTGTCCACATAAAATTCCCATCAATTAGAGCGTAATTTTTAGCATGTATCTTAAGAGTTATTTGATTTTTTGTCACTCCTAGGTAGTTTATGTGACATATAATATATTATATCACTATACTAATCACATTATTGTAGCCTTCATTCATTTTTTTGCTACTCTTGAGTACTAATCTAATTTACATTAGTTTCCTCTAAGGTTGATTCTATCACTTGCCTAGCTAAACCCTATCCTTAGACCAGTTTTTTTTTATCTAACTTTTAACTTAAAACTCTTGGATCTTATTGATTCATTTGTAACTTCCACTAGTCACCTCTTGTTGAGTGAAAATGTATTTTACAATAACACATGGTACATATGCAAAAAAAATAGCTCCAACCAAATAAAATTTGAAGTTTTTCATATCCTTGACCAAGAAAAGACTACTTCTCCATGGTGCCATACTCTAATTCAGCTCCTTGGATTGATTTGCTAAAAATGAGATAGGTTGTTCATACCCATATTGGTTCTTTTGTAAAAGAACAATATGCACACAATGAAAAGAGAAAACAAATTGAAAGGTTTTAAAAAATTATGTGAAGCCAAAATAAGGGCATGTTTGATCACCTCATTTACACCTTGAAAATATTTTTCACCTCACTTCTCATGCAATTGTTTTCCCTTTCTCCAATTTTTTGATATTTTCTTCATTCTCTCAACAAATTTTGGGACAAACCTTCTTACAAAGTTGTATTTTCCAAAAAATAGACTAAATACCTTTGTAGTTATGGGTTGAGGAATCTTATCAATTGTTTCTACCTTTTATAGATCAATTATATTCCCATATTTTGATACTATATACCCCAACAATTTATTTTTAGTAACCCCAAATGAGCACTTCTTTGGGTTAATGAAGATACAATATTCTAGTTACCTCTAAAAGATATTTTTCAAATGACCATCTCCTATCAAAGAAACTCAAAATGTCAAAGAACTCTCATTGCAACAAATAAGATCCAAAAACTCCTCCATGATGCCAACAAATACTATAGAATATCATGCATCACTAATTGATGAATTTGTGGGCACTACTAAAAATCCCAATGAAATTTTATATTGACCTATCCATGATATTGTGATAACCATATCCTAAATGAAGATCACTTATGGTCCATACACACTCAACTACAATGCCAAAAATTCTAGAGAATAAAGTAGAACTAAGATCTCAAAGCCAAGAAGATAAACCACTAGCAAAACATCACTATCAAAAGCTCCACTAAACCGTGTAATAAAGCTATCCATGGCATCATGATAAAAAATGTAACAAGTCCTAAAAATGTGCCATCTAGGCACTCTACTTATCCATCCTCTCATCCCAATACAACATACTACTACACAAATGACCAAAACTAAGGACAACTAATTGAATTTGCATCACCACTAAAAAACATGTACCTATAGATATTCTACATTCGAGTCATCCCATAACAACCAAATAGAAAGATAATGCACATGATTGCATAACTTGTATTCCATCAATCAATGTAACATGCAAATTCACCATCCCATCAATAACTTGCAAAGATACAACCCAAAAGATAATATATAGATCTCAACAATCAAACATTAGATAACTTGTTGATCTAATTTGACAAACAAATCCACTTGATTGAGTAATCATAGTCAAGAAACCAAACAAGCATCTAGGAGAAAAGAACAACCTTATAACGTTGTACCACATCACTACCTATCATCATGAATCAATCAATACCATAATTTTTCAACTACATACATGACCATATCATGCTTATGCTCAAATGCACATGACATCCATGATACCATAATCATCACCATCACTACATCCATGCTCAAATCTCATTAAACCAAGAATCCAAATCTCACATATGTATCAAACATGTCCTCAAATCAGAAGATGGCCTATGTACTTATCTTTGTCAAATTACAAAATTACAAAATATCTATAAACATATATTAAGAAGTACCAAATCTGATAACCAATTGTACCATCATATTGGTCTCATAAAAATATGCACTCTCAAAAAAATTTCCCACTAATTTGTCTAGATGCTCACATAATCACACCCCAAATCTTAGGCTCTTACAAGTGCCCAAATAAGTATAATCCTCTATTTTATCATCCAAGTGAAAACTTGCCTATTCCACTATGTTGTACACTAAAAATTATGTCCATCACCTATTCGAAGTCCAAAATTTAATTTCATATGAAAAATTTATGACCTATTACCCATTATAAAGCTATGTTGGCTTAAGCACCAAATTATGACAAAAAATAGTAAAATATAAAAATCAAACCTATACCACTATGTAGTGCTTAGAGAGTGCTTTTTGAAAACTATAAGAAGTTAAAAATTTGATACCATGTGTGAAAGTTATGCCCTTTAGAAAATGCTCTATTAGGCTAAAGGGTGCCCAAAGGGGTCAACTTGACATAGGAGGTGGCACCTGGGTGGCATGGTGGTAGTGCACAAAGTGATATGGGTGTATGCATTTGATTAGTGAATTTCATAGTGAATTTAAATATGTTTAAATTTTTTTATTTTAAAAATATTTAAAAAGCCTTATGGACATTGGGATATGGGCCCACTTGATTGGGGCTTGAACTTTGGGCTTAGCCCTTTAGCCATGATGTGTTGGCTAGGGGTTGATTGAACTTGGTGGGGTTGATAGCTTCATACTGAAGGGTATGGGAGTTTGTGAATCCCCTAGCCCCTAGTCATTTCATTGTTTTTTGTATAGGGCCTTTTTCAATATCAATTTTTTTAATTCAGATTTGTAAACCATATGACCAAACAAGGAAGAATATTTTTTCCTTCAATATTTGGTGGCTAAATGGGTCAAATTTTATGTCAATCTTCATCTCTCGAGCCTCTTGGATCTAATGACAAACTTTTCCTATAAAAAATTCATAATAAACACTTAGGAAAAGCCATTTTAAAATCATTTTTCAAACCCTAGATCTATAAAAATAATCTCAAATATTCAAACCTTAAAACCCCAAATCTACAATCTCACAACATGCACAACATATCTTATACCTTGAAATGTATGAAATATCTCTAACATTGCCATGGCTTCAACTTTGCATCAAATTTTCTCAAATGAGGGTTAAATAAAAGCAAGGATCTCCACCTCCCTCAACCACGACTATGGCTATGATACCACTTGTTAATAAATTTACCAAGTTTATTCCATTTCCTAGTTAATCTAATGAGAGAAAAACATGCATACAATCTTACAAAATAACCACAATGAAAAAATCAAAGACATACCATAAGATTATATAAGATATACCCTATGAAAGCCTTCAAGAATTAAAAAAAAGCCTCCAAAAGAATGCACACTCGATGTATTAAATATTACAATTCATTATAGAGTCTCCGTGAATACTTCTAAAGCATAAAGCTCCTCAAATGCATCTTCCATATGACCAAGCGTGTAAACACATATCCCATGCCATGCTTTGCATATACAATGAAAACCCACTCAACTAGCTAACAAGCCACCCTGAACCACTAAACATGTGCTTTCTTTTATAGAATCAAGCTCACACAAAATAACTAAGTGATAATTTAAAACTATGTGCCTCAAAACCATGAGTGAATAGTTCAATAAAAAAGCCACGAGTGCACAAAAATATTGAACCAATATAAATATCTAGCCAATGTCACATGCAACTTTACAAGTGGACCTAGATAAATATTTAATGTGGCTAAACACATCTCTAAATATGCACCACAATTAAACATTTATTTTACATAATTTAAATAATTCATTTTTGTTCAAGGTGTACAACACCCTTTTCCTAACAATGTCAATAAGATAAGAGGACCAATCCATGTGGTTACAAAGTATCCTTGGACAAAACCATAAGTGTAGCCTCATCTTGATGAAAATATAAGCATTAAGCATGCATGTATAGTTAGATAAGTGTTGATATAGTAGTAAAATATAAATTCTAATCGTCAAGCATTGTTTATGTAAAAATATTCATCAAATCAATAAATACAAGTAAGAAATATCTAACCTTCTAATATATAGTTATCAATCTAATCTCATTTATTTGGGTTTTAATAAAATAATAAATTTCATCATTCTATTAGACAAATATTCGTAGGGAGATTTATTTCCCTTTATCTTCATTCTTCATGAATAAATTTCAATCTTAAATACTTAAGGCATCACCCTAAGCGTTTTTACTCCCATTTCATACCCACTTTATTCATGGTTTTGAATGTGAATTGGTTATTTGATGCATTACTAGTGGCATGCAAATACATATAATTAATTATGTAATCATTGAAATATAAGGAAACTTATTATGATTGTTATATAATGATTTAAATCATAGTTATTAATTGACTAGTGGCACTACTAAGTATTTGTGGTGAGTTTGTGTTTTGTGCAGGCAATTGGGGAAGTTGAACTAGGTCTTGGGATGATAGCTAACCTCTATGATCCAATGGTAGGAACATTAATTAATTAATTAATTAAATTAAGACTATTGGAAGTTTGTGTTATCATTGATGTCAACCTATGGAGTTGCTTTAATTGGTTGCATTATGTTGCCATTAGTAGTCTCACTGATGTCAACCTCTAGTGTTGCTTTGATGAGCATGTGTTTGTGTTTGTTCAACCTCATCTATGGTTGGGATACTAAAAAATTGTTACAGATGTTGAGATGGTGTTTATGTTGCTTGGTTTCCAAGTGCTTTTAAGAAAATTTGAATAAAAGAGGAAACAATGTGTCAGAGAGGTGTTCTGTATGGTAGAGTAGTACTCTCCGTTTTGCTCCACATTTCTTCTGTATTGAAATTATGCTTGTGTGGTTCAGATATGTTGATAAGAGGTGTTATATCTAGAGTTTCACGTTTTGGGTCGTTCGACAGAAGAAGTTGTGCTCACTAGTGTGTGAACTGTGAATTAGTGTTGTCTAGGAGAAATGGTTTTGCTTTGCATTTCTCTACATTGTGGTTTCTAGTCTTGTGGATCTAGGAGTGTGCTTATATTTCTTAGATCTATCTTCCTTCAGATTTGTTTGATTTTTGGTGCTCCACAAGGTTGGGTTCATAAGTTATAGTATGTGGAAGGTTAATTGGTTGTATAGAATGATTACATTCTTCAGGTGAATGTTGTTGCAAAGGATTTGTTGGATTTCAAGGTGTTGATGGAATATTCTAGATTGTGTTTAAGTGTTGTGTGTGGTCTATGAGTCATCTTTGGATCAAAGAAAGTGTGTACTTAAATGTTTAATGGTGTTAACATGGGTTCAACCGACCTTGGGTGTTTACACTAACTACATATGAGCTTCAATGTTTGTGGAAGCATGGTGTGGCATGCATATGTAGATTTGGGTCTGAGTTAAGGTGTCATGTGGTTTGCCTTCATTCCTTTCCACTGCAAGAATGTTTTGGTGTCAATGTATTTTGAATTTTCACTTTTGAGGTATATAGCCGACCTTGGAGATTATTCTCAAGGTTGTGGATGGTATATATGTGTGCTGAGTTGATGGAGGATTAGTGTATGAAGTGTGGGTGATGCAAAATGTGATGTAAAGTATGAAAGTGCAAAATGTAGTGCAAGCTTTGAAGCCTAATACTACTGGAAGCAATGAATAGAAGGTGTCTATATTCTTCAGTGGGGTTGCAAATGATTTGGTGATATAGTGGTGGATCTTTTCTATTGCTTTGAGATGGATTTCTCATTGTAACAATCTTCTATCTTCTTCTTTCTAATTTGACAGTGAGCCATTCTTTCTTTTGGGAAGTGAGCCCTCTGGTAGTGAACCTATTATATCCGGTGTTACAATTTTATATTGTGAGCTAATCCTCACCATGGGTTTTCCCGTCTTGGCTTTTCCACCTAAATTTGGTGTTTTGTTGTGTATGGTGTTGATGTGTTTCTGTTTTTGTTATTCACTTTCATGCTAAATCAATTAAAAAAATTAAGGAATAATAATGATTTGAATGTTAATGAGGATTTTGATGTTTTAATGTACAATTGATTCACCCCCCTCTCAATTGTCTTGCGCATTCAACAAAGATAATTAGAAAATTAAAAATAGATAATTTAAGGTGAAAATTTATTTAGTTAAGGGTTTGGAAATGATTTTATTTCTTAGTATCTAATTGCTAAATGTGTGTTTATATTATTCAAGGAAAATAAATTATTAGTGGAGTTGTCTCTCATGGTCTAATTATATGAGCATCTACTATTTAATAATTAATAAAATAAGATAATTTAATAATAAATAGCTAATATGTTTTAAATTATTATTGTTGAACTAATTTAATTGTCTATTTAATTCAAATCATATATAAATGGATCTATATAATCTAGATTAGATTTTAGAATAAATAAGTTAAATCGATGGTTAAAAAATGAAGTTACTATTGTTGTCTAGTTAGGCTTAGGCTAAAAAATTAATAATTACACTAATTTATAAAATGAGATTAAAATGAGTTGTTTATATTTACCTTATCAAGAAAAAAAACTATAGGTATATTTCTTAATAGTTTGTTCTAGATTATAGTAACATAAAATTTTAATCATTAATTTATATTAATTTGAATATTATTTTCTAGAAGAAAATATATATCTAGTTTTGGAAGAAGTTAAGAGAAAAGAAAGTTATTAGCCTTATTGAATTTAATTCATCATAATCTAGTTTATAGTCATATATTAAATGACTTGTTGGATATATGTTTTACTTTATTGATAGTCGCTAATTAGTTGTGGGAGAAAATTGATTTATAAGACAATGTTAAATCATTGAGAAGGGGGAAATTAAAACAAGTGGGAGGTAGATGAAATATTTGGAAAGGATCAAGGGAAGAATGATATTTGAGAAAAGTGGAGAATTCTTAGGAGAGACTCATTGTCAATGTCTTTCTCTATAATAGAAGTAAAAACATGTTATCTTACAAAAAAGGGTTAGAAAATGATGAAAAAGGAAGAAACAAGGCTAATGAATTACACATCAAATGACAAAAAGTAAAAAAATAGCAATATAAATGTGAAAGACAAAGGTTAGTGAATATTGAAATCATAAAGGGGTTGACTTATGTGTAGGAGTTGATCTGGGTAATACAAATGTTGATTCATAGTGCGTACATGCTAAATTGTGAACTTACATGTAAAAAAATAGAAATTTAAATAAAAATTAGTGACAAAGATGTGGATCCCACCGGGCATGCTAGAATGAAAACAAAGAAACAAAGCAAGGGATAAAAAAACAAAGATTCAAATGCAATAAACAAACCCTTATGCCTTGTTTTTATTTTCTCTTTTAATTAAGTTGAAGTAGAGTACACCCAATGCTCCACTTGATTTTCTTGATATGATGTATTGAGGATAGAGTGTGTTTGCTTAGTGAACCAACAACATGACTTTGGGATGGGATGGATTGATTAAGAAAATGACAATATTACGATATCATATGGATAGATGGTATGAAAATGGGTATAGATTTTCCATGGGGAAAATCAAGGGCCAAGATGCATTGATTAATGGAGGGCTAGGATTTGAAGAAGTTGGAGACATGGATTGAAGGCTTAGCCTTGTCACAAGTAGGGAGGGAGAGTGGCATGTGATGTAGAAAACTAAGGATGCTCACACATGTGTGAGCAAGGTGACATGTGTAGAATATATGCTCACACATGTGAGAGAAAAGGAGTGGGAATGAGTCAAATGGTCAAGGGGTGATGTGGAGGCTTAGCATGCCTCCAAGCTAGCATGTTAAAGAGTGGGATGAGTTACCATGTTCACACATGTGGGACTATGAAGT
Organism: Sequoiadendron giganteum; assembly: GCA_007115665.2. NCBI lineage: Eukaryota > Viridiplantae > Streptophyta > Pinopsida > Cupressales > Cupressaceae > Sequoiadendron > Sequoiadendron giganteum. Next base: position 427,171,200 of record CM021103.1, read on the forward strand.
AGATTGAAGTGGAAGTTAAAGATGCTTCCAAGAGTCCATTCTCACACTTGTGGGAGTGTGGGAGGAGAGGGGACACATGGAAAATGATGGTGGATTTAGATTTTAATCCATGTAGATAGATTCGATGGCTAGGATTAAAAGGACAAGGATCAATGATAACACATATTTAAATATTAAAAGAAATGGTAATAGGGATTAATTAGCCTCAATTAATTAACTAATCATGGATTACTTAATTGATTGAGCTGGAGAAATTAAGAGCTAAGGTTATTTAATTAAATTGGTTTAAGTGATTAACCTTAGGGAAGAAGTGAAAATTAATGTCAAAGGGTAATTAATTAAATAGTCATTATTTAATTAATTATAATAATATGATAAAGTGTTAGACTATGAGAATAATTAATTAATGGTAAATTAGTAAGATAATGGTTAGTGGTGAATTTTGGGTGTCTACAATCATCATGTTTGCATTCCTTATGTCTACACATGTTGTTTGGTTTGTATCATGCATTGTCTTCCTTAATATATTAATGTTCATATAAATGTTTAGTGTTTTAAATGATATATTCTAAAGTGTTCTACATGCTTGTTATAATGAAATTATTCTTTGGTATGTAAATGCCAATATAAATGTAGTTGGGTGTTTACAAACTCTTTAAATTATGGACTCACATGTTTGAGATCTATGATTCTTGTATATGCTATAACATAGTTTAAAATATTGAATTAAGAAAGATATATCCTAGAGTGTCACACCATTAGAATATGGATAGAGGCTCCTTTGCCTTGACTAATGGATGGTAAAGAAATGGACTTCATCTAATGGTGGGTTCAAGCCTCCCTCAATTGGCAACATATACTAGTAGAGATCATGAAGACTCCAGAAGAGGACTTGTATTTTTTTATTGTATCGTAATTGTAAAAGCACCTATGAAAGTGGCTTATCTAGCTCATAGTCAAATGTTGAAAGGTTTTAATATGACCCATGGTACAAATTAGTTATTGAGTTATATTTGATGAGACCCTATTATGATACTTATTGGTTTATGTTGTGAAATCATTATATTCTTGCATTGTTGTACTTTTTGTATAATCTTTCATTAAAGTGAAAAAAAAATTGATCACATTTTTTAGGTTGTTACAATTTCTTTGAATCCATACTTTGTATTACCATATGACCACTTTCACATCTTAACACCTTTTCCTCTCTTCCAACCTCTTTTACATCTTGGATGTTTGTCTACTATGCACTTATCCTATAGACAAAATCACACGTGTCGTTTTAACTCAAAATCTATTTTTCATATCTAAACACTTGCCTTTTCACACCCCAAAAACCATAACATGCCTCCAACAATTAAAAAAAATCATTTGCTTATAAAAAGAGGTTAATTGTAAAGTGAACACATGTATGAAATAATGACATCTGGGACACACACTTGAAATCTAAGACATCCAAAAGATCATCCACTCACATAAGCCAACATTAATCTCTTACAATATCTCGATTGATAGACAACTATTTTTGTAGCAACACACCTTGCATCTAGGGCTCGTTATGCACAAGTATTTTTCAAATACTACTATTGAATCAACTTAGAGATCCAATAGAGGTAGATCTCCAAATGTGCTACATGAACTATTTTGACCTAAATTATGTATTTCTAGTACAAGTATAAATGCAAACAAATTTGTTGAAAGTTGCAGTTTTTTATCAAAACATTACAAAGAACATTGCCATGACTAAATAAAACACCAACATACCAATCAATAATTATCTAAAATAATATGACACGAAACAAACAACACCACATCTATATAAAAATTACCATATTAAACAAAATATCACCTTTGACAAAATATTAGCTTTTACAAGACATAACCAAAATTAAGCAAACTTGCTTTTCCCTTTCTCCCTCAAACTCATTGTCAACTCCAGCTTTCTTTCTCATCTTAAAAATAACATTCAAATGAAATGAAATGAAAGATTTTAATAACGTCCACGAGGCCACAACAGCCTATAGGACCAGGAACAACACAAAACCGCCACCAAAAAGGGAAGACCTTAAACAGTTTGAGATCTTCGCTCAAGGTCAGCCCTACAAAGTGAATACTCTATTGTTTTAGCTTTAGATTCTAAAATAGAGAAATATTTAGTGAGTTAAAAATAAATTAGTTTAATTTATTTTCTGTTTTAATATTGGAAATTAGTTTTAATAGTTTGTGTCATGATACTCTGTACCTAAAAATACCCAGCGAGGAGTCTCCTAAACTCTCACAAGCCTTCGAGGAGGGAAGACATCCAACATGGAAACAGACACAACAAGAACATCATTGGTGAGAGTAACAGAGATCCAAGGCAGAGGCAGAGGTCTGGTTGCAACCCAGCCCATTGAAGCAGGTCAGGTACTTCTGCAAGAGACTCCTCTTCTGGTTTATCCGCATTCAAATTCATGCATACGCAGTTCATTCTGCGCCCATTGCTTTACAGCATTACCTCCCTCGCCATCATTTTCATCATGCTCATCATGCACACATCCTCTAATTTTCTGCTCCACTCAGTGCCAGTCAGGAGCTCACACCTCCTCACACACCCAGTGGGTTTGCAAATCGCTCAACATTCTCAGCTCCTCTTCATTGGATCCTGAAACCCACACACAGGCATGCTTTCTGATTGCAGCTTACAATTTGGCCAGTGTTTCCCCTGATAAGTTTCAGCTTCTCTTGCTTTTGCAAGGAAATATTGACACAGTGGACTCACAGGCCCACTTGTTGCATTCTTTTATGGTGACTGTTATGCCATTCTGGCCTCTGCAAGGACAGCTACCTGGATTTTCTCCAAAGTTGACTGCCTCCCTGCTGTCCAAGGATAAACAGAATGCATTTGGGTTAATGGCACCTGTCCAGCAAGTTGGGGAGAGACAGGTCAGGGCATATGCAATATATGCACAGGCTTCCTTTTTCAATCATGACTGCCTTCCAAATGCCTGTAGGTCAGTATGATTAATTTTAAAATTTTGTTTTTGGTTTAAAAAATCTATTTCGGATCATCTATTATCCCAGGAACAAATAATTATATTAGTCTAAATATAGTGCTACAAGGAGACTCGGTCACTAAATAGGCCAAAAAAGCTAAATTCTGACTAAAACCCCAAAGGGCAGTGACTCAACGTTTTTACGAAAACTTTGACTTCAACAAGAAAGCCAACTCCTGCTTGAAAAGCATGATTATTTTAATTCTAGGGTGGTATTTTCAGAGTCTCTGAATTTCCCTTTTCTCTGGTTAAGATTCAGTCATTGGAAAGCAGAGTCTTTTTTTTTATGGATGGCATTGAGAGGTGGTGCATGTGTTGATGAAAAATTAGTTGTTTTATGGATGGCACTAAGAATATTTGCAGGGGGTTGTTGAAGAAATTAATCGTTTTTCTTCTTGGAAAGAGAAATAAGGCCTTTGCCGTGAAATTCTATGTTTATTCATGTTCTTTTTTGAAATTTGACTGATCACAGGCTTCTGAAAGACAACTGGATTTTTGTAACATGCTTTCTTGACATGGTTTTGGACGCTGCCTTATGACACACTTGCCGAGGTTAATTGCAAATTTATCATTTCTCCCTAATAGAAGTGTTTGCAAATGTTTGATTCGAATTATTGTTTACTCAGACGTGGGTTTTACATTTTATGACAATTGAATTCTTTTAATCATAGTCGCAAGGAGACATGAATGTACATATGATTACAGATATATCTTTAGAATCAGAGATATGTGGGTAGAGGGAACATGATACGGATGATACACATTACTTTGCAATGCTAAAATGAACTGGCCTTAACACCAACAAGCTGATGAAAATGAGTGTTTCTCTAGCTCTCCTCTACTGTGGCAATATTCTTTGCAAATTACGCTGCTGAAGCCTGCAATTTTGTTGGAGGTTGCTATGGTTGTCCTTGAAAATCCTGTTGATATGTTTTGCTTGCTGTTGGAATTTCCCACTATTTTCTAGGCTAACTGAATAATGCACACAAACCACATAAACCAACCTAGATTAATTAGAGCAGCTGGGAATGATAAATTGGAATTATTGAAATTATCATTTTTGGAAATTAATTGTGAGGGGTTGAGATACTCAGCTCTAGGAACAATGGTGAAAAATAAATCTGACGTCGCACTGAGATTCACTTGCCTTGGGACTAATGTTGGATTTGTTCTTCACCTTGGGATCAGAACAGTCTGTAAATTTTCTTTGGGTTGAATCCATGCTGTGCAGGAATAATGCTGCTCACCATGGAAATGGTCTGCAATGTGGAAGTGAACTCACGCACTTTGGATTTTTGCAATTGAACTTGCTGTGATCTCTGCTCTGTGCTGACTGTTACAGACCGACAGTATTTAGAAATACCTTGGGGGGATTGCTGGATTGCAAGGGATGTGTTCTTTTATGTTGGCCTTCTTGATTAGACTGGTTTTATGGTCATGGAAATGATCAAAGCCGATGGCGATACTCTTCTGTCATGAAAATGTCCTAGGATGCTGATGTAGAATTTGAATTCCTTTTAGTGCTTTAAAGTGAATGATTCCTAAAATGATTCTCCTCATTAATTCATAGGATTTCAGATAGGATGTGGATGGCAATCAATGCTAAATGGATGCACATTGAATGCCTTTAAATACAAAGACAGAGATACTAATCATGTGAATCATGTACTAAGATGGCTCATGGCAAGAATGAATTGGGTGGGAGTCATCAAATTTTAAGTTTTAAATTTGAATCTTTGGAATTTGAGGGTCAATTCTGTGGTACAGGATCGATCCTGCATGCTGTGGGATTAACCTGGTACAAAAAGCTGCAAATATTGAGGTGGGTAATGGATGTATAGATGTAAGTGTATCAGTATGCATAGGTGTAATGATGGCTAAAGTATGGGAATGACTGTAAATGGAGAGGTTGACAGATTGGGGAATGAACCCAACTTTGCACAAGACTGCACCATTTGTCGATATCTAATTGCATTAAGCCATTTCATCAAAATAGGCCCAGAAGTAAATGGTAATTGGCATGTGTATGCAAATTTCACCAATACATTTGGCTTCCACTTTGAGGTGCATGTGTATCCTATCATGAAAATGTATTTTAAGGTAAATGAGCACACATAAACATTTATGTAAAGTAAATAATTAGACATAAAAGGATATTGAGGTCAATGTGAAGTAATGGATCTCTCTAGATCTCATGTTGTGTGTTCATCCTTTAGTATGCGTGCTTCATAGGAAATTGCAAAACAGAGAAAAGATATGCAATGGGTAGCTTGTATCATGCAAGTAAAGATAAAAACATTCCAAGTTGAATTTACTGTTGATGATCATGAAAGAGAGGAGAGAGTATGGCTAGAAAATTCTGTGTGCATAAAAAATGGTAGTCGTAATTGACTACCTAGTAGCGGCTGTGGGATGATATGGCATATGGGCATTGCATGTCATGTGATCATGATCCCTTTGGACATGGTGACAAATCTTTATATCAGTACCTGTAACTGTCTGCAAACTAAACAAAGGAGTATTAGCAATAGAATATGCCCCCCTTCATTTGGTTGCATCCATTGGATGCAAGGAATTGAAGGAGAGGGAAAATAGTACATGAAATATAAATGTAAGCTAAGCATGTAAGCAAATAAATCATGTAAAGTAAAACCTTCTCATGGATGCATTGTGTAACAATCACATTCTCAAATGATAGGCATGGTAAGCACATGGGCTAGAGATAAGCATGAAGGAATATAAACTTTGTCCTTGGTATAGGCAAATGCAGCTGGTGATGTGGTCCTTAATGCCTAGAAACACTTGTGTTAGTACATATATCACAAGGATAGGCATATGCCTACACCCGTGGCATCCAAAAGCACGAGCACACAATGGTTGAGGTAACACAATAAGTCCTTAGTGGTTAGATAAATCTAGGTGCATGTCATATTAGGCACTAGCACATGCAACTAATATTGTGCAACTCCAAGAGCGAATACACACAACAAAATGGAGAAGGCATGATACCCCATGATAGTGAGATAGGTTTGATGAATGGTGTGGGCATAGGCAAGGTCATAGCGATGTGTAGCTGACCCAATAATAAAGTAAAGATGGTACACCATGGCCAAATAATGTTGTGATAGTTGAAAATAAATAACTGATTTGATATATGTTTGTAGGTGCATATATGAGTTCGATGGAAATCGAGAAAGTGCATGTAAAACTGATTGCCCTAGTATTGGCAAGATGGCACAACAAAGCTCAACAACACAGGGGCAAGTAGAGATAATAACTTGTATAGGTAAGATGTGGCCTTTTGATTTCGATTCAAGTTATAATTCGCTTTGCAAAAAATGCTCAAGCCACATGGCTTAATAACAAAATTAATGAGAAATTCACACATTTGTGGCCTATGCATATTTTAGGCTGCATAATTAAGCATCACAAATTAGTTGGCTCGTTAATATGCATTGTAGGTCATAAATGTTGGCACAAAATAAATGCTATAATAAATACATAATAGTGAAAAAGAATAGCTTGAAAATGGGGTTAGGTCACTTGACATCACCAAAAATTTGTATAATCATCAATGGATTGGTTCTATGTGAGAATGGGGTTAGTAGGATAGCTTGCGATTCATAAATTAGCCCTTAGTTATGTATAGGAGGGTGAATAGTAAAATGTTACTTTCATTTTTCATGTGCACCCTTAGAGATTCTTACCTCCCAAATCTTAGAGCAATCCTTGCTTTGAAATCATGGGAGGTAGAGCCACATTCTACACAAGGTGTTTAGGTACAAGCCAACATTGAGTTGAGTGAGCACCTAGATGCAATGAGTTGACTTTTTGACCCAAAATTTCTATTCTTTGCAAAGGGACTTTTGAAAAATGTTCAGATTTTTATGAAATGTATGAAGGATTTTTTTCGTCTTGTGTGACTTGCGTATTCGACCCTCTAGGTTTTGGATTGACTTGTAGGGTTGAACTTGAGACATGAAATTGACTTGTGAGTTCAATCCCTACCATTCAATTAATTCTAGCTTATATTTGAGTTGTTTTGCATTGATTTTTCAATTGATTGGGGGCTAATTATGGTTTTTCTTCATGTTTATATGTGTAGACTAAGCTAGAGGTCTATGAGAGACTATGAAACTAATAGATTAGGAGCATGTGCTTGCTTCTACCCACATATGGTGATTGGGCTCTCCTAGAGGTGGTGGGGTTAGACACATGGTGATGCTACCGCCATTATATTAGATGAGAGGACATTCATTACCCTTGTAAAGAGGGACTCAAATACACATTTTCCATTTGCCCATTAGAGAGCTCACCATTATGTTGGAGGATGCTCAGTGTATCATGTGCCTCCCAGTGAGAGGGAGACAATTCAAGATTTGTCACATGGGAGGAGGATAGGGACCTCTATCAACGATGGATGGGGCATCTTCGATATAGATGGGTTGGAACCCCCTACAACGAGATTGTTTTTGGTGGTGTTGTCCTTGGGGTGCAAGTGCTTACTTTTGATTGTTGGTATTTTGGTATTGTTGGATGGCAAGAGTTTTGGCAATTTTTATAGGCTTGTCTAGAGTTGTTGGGAGGTTGAGGAGCATCAACATCTATATGCTTAGGGCCGATGCATGTTAGCTCATATGTATGATGATTTGGACTAGTTTGTTGATGGGACACATACAAGCATTAGGACAGCCTCTCTATTGTAGACTTGGGCATATGAGCACCTACGTATTCTCCATCCTCTAGGTCTTACATCAATAGTGGTAGGAACAATGTTAATAATCTGATGGATAGAAGGAACATATGTTGATGGAGAGAGAGTTAGACCCTTAGGGCATGATGGTAGGTACTTGGTAGATTGATTTTGGACGGTGTTACATGGAGGCCATATTACCAATTAGCTATTGATGGAGATGATAGTTTTTAGTTGGGTCACATTAGGTGATTGAGATTATTCTTTGGATGTTAGGGCACAATCATGTAGACATTTTAGCTTGAGAGAGTCTAACGTCATTTCAAGATTTGCAAGACTAGGAGGAGTGAGAGGGATAGGTTATAGATCACTGATCAGGCCTTGGTAGATGATGATGACAAAGATGATCTAGTTAAGTTGGTTGCAAGCGATGATGCAAGGATGGCCATAGACTTCCATGCATGGTGGGATAGGGAGAGGCCTCCCTCATTCTATGCGTTGGATGCTCCAAGGAGCCACCAAAAATTGGGGGAGACAATGTATAGGCACCTCTTACTATTGCTCCACTCTAGTGCATCCTAGTCAACAAGGAGTGGTAGGATGGTGACCTAGGAATGATGTAATGATTTTATCAATTTTTTCTAAGGGTTTCATTGTACTTTATTTGCTTGTGTGATGATAATCATGATGTGTAGAAACATTGCAGATTGGGTGTCATTGATTTTTGTGATTGTTGAGCATCTCATCTAGGAGTTTTGGCCATTCCAGCTTATAGGATTGTTCATGACCATATGCATGCTATACTTTTTGCTCCATTATTCAATATTGTCATCCAGTGATTGAGGAATATAAAGTAGTAGTTGCATGTGCCACACTCCAAGAAGAGAGGGATGTCATGAAGGCAAAGAGAGGCAGGACATGTCAAGGGGGATTAGTTGGATGTGAGCATAGGCAACTTCGATTGGATTTAGACATCATCAAAGTTGAGTGTGACAGACTAGATGTAGAGTTGGCTAGATGGGAGGCCTGTTGACGAGTGTTTTATGACCGCATCAACACAGAATAAAGTTTCCAATGGTCACTCTATGTCTCTTGATCAAAATATCTTGCATGCTAAGATTGCGAAAGATCATGCATTCAAATCCAAGGTTCCTTCATGCAGTGGACGTAGACTCAGTTGGTTTGATGTGATTTGTTGGTATTTCAAGGGGACTTATGCAATTGCTCACTCTGGAGAAAAGGATTTTCAAGATTTGGGAGATTTATCAATAAAGCTCGAATTCCTAAACTAACTAGAAAATGCTGAATTTAAATGGTTGCAGGGAATAAGGAAAGCTATCATCTACTCTAGGAGCGGGACGTGGCGATCAAATCTTACAAACTTCAACCAGGCTTTGCTTTGCCCCACCTTGGACAACTTCCACAAAATTGGTGCAATCTTCAAAGGGGTGAACTAGAGATATTCAGATTCCAATTTAACATGAAGGCACCATCACAACGACACATACCAACATGTAAATTACAACCGAAGTTAGGTCCAAACTATTCCAGTTGACCACACAAGGCGAACCCACCATCAGTGAGCTTGCTAGTGGTATGGACTAGTGAAGCTTTGTTCAAATTAACCACTACATTCCACAATTATCTACTTACATAAAATAAAATCTACTCTACTCTATTCTAAACTCTACTTTAAGATTCTATGTGAATTAGAAGGACGAAGAAATCTTGCTAGCTGCCCACAACAAAAGATGGAATCACAAGCAATGACAACTCTTTTTATTATGGTAGTGTTCACAACAATCTCTTACAAAGTATTCAATTGAAAACTTTCCTTCTACTCCCCATCAATCTATGCTATGCTATCTATGCTCTGCTCACTTACTCTTATGCTATCAACTCCTACATTCCTATATGTACAAATGAGGGGGGATGTCCCTTTTATAGTTGGCCTAGTCCAATGGACGGCTCAGATTTAGTTACAATGTATGGCTCAGATTGAGCCACATAAGCCCTAGTCCAAATTTGCCTTAAAAACTGCCACAAAGTGGAGTAGAGTAATAAATGAGGCCATAATGCCCACTCTCTTCCTGTACCACTATGAGCATTTAATGCCCACTATCATCCAGAAAGAGGTTCCCACCCTCTTTCTCTTTGACTGCAAATTTGATGAACCTAGCCAACACTGTTTCAACCTCCTGAACAGAGATGGGTGGAATATGGTTGAGCTGAAACTCAAGCATTGTGACAGCCTGCCCTTGCCGAGTACAAGATTTTCCCAAGCAACTAAGGCATCCTAAGTGTTTTGAATAATATTGGAGAAGGTCGACATATTTTCAAAGTCTACCTGGGCAAATGACCTTACATCCAAGAAGAAAGGCTCCAATCTGCCCTTCAAGCCCTCTGCCATCACCTCCTCCTCTGTCAATCTTTTAGCAAATAACGCTTCAAGCGTGTTCAAGACTCCTTGAATATTTCCCATGGCTCTTCTAACTCTAGCTGATTCTGTCTGAGTTGCATCGAAGAAGCCCCAACCTGTGATTGCTAAAGAGTACCAATTGGGGAAATCATAGCTGTCGCCCTCCTGTATCACTCCTCCCTCTACTAGAGTCTGCATGGGCACATGCATCAAAGCTGCTAGATGAGGAACAGTCTTATCCTGATAGATGTGAGTTTCACCCCAAGCCTGATCGACATTGCTCATGCGTGTTTGAACACTAGAGACTTGCTGAAAAGAATGGGCTAGATCCTTTATGAACTTCTCCGTTTCGGTGCGAATATGGCCAACCCACTTATTTGCCTCCTGGGCCATCTTCTTTAAATCTTCCAAACCGCTGACTGATTCCCTTGGAAGTTTAGCTGGAAGATCAATTGCTGGATTCTCCTACCCACACGGACGGGCTAAGTGCTGCACATAGCCAATCAATGTCTTATGCTCTCTCTTTAATCTTTTATACTTTCCTTCTGTTTGGAGCAATCTGTCCTTAAGAGCCTGATAGGAGTTGTCACACTCCTCGATTATCTGAGCTCCTGTAGGGCGGCCCAACTCCACTGTAGTGACCACATCATTTTCCGGGATAGCCTCATCTCGATCACATTCCACTCTAGGAACAGCCACATGGAGTGTGCGAGAACCAGACTTATCAGTAGATATCTTTGAGAATTTCCTGGCCCTCTTCTTTTCTGGTGGCCCATTGATTTTGCTGAGGAACTCCTCCATCTCAATGGCCGGGTCAGTATCCTCTTTGGGATCCCTTCTCATTCTCTCCTTGAGCCAATTCGGCACTGCCTGTTGTTGGTCACAAATAATAAGCGGCTGCTCCTCTCTCGCTTCCTTTCCATGCACTTCTTCTTTAACAACATTCTGTTGGGGTTCATCTGTTTCCATCTGCTGATCATTTTCTTCTAAACCTTGAGCCTCTTGCCCTGCAGTAGTCTCATCTTCCAAAGCCGTTTCAATCAATCGCTGGAAGCAGGTGTCCGTCTCCATCCCTGCTTCTTCCCCTTGCTGATTTTCATTTCTAGGAGCATTGACACTTTGACTATCCGGTTCTCTCGAGGGTGGCTAGTTCACCTCCTAAAATTCTTGCTCTTCATTCAGTATGCTCTTCTGGTCTGCAAATAGTGAGACCTCCTACACGCTCGAAGAACGAGTTTGTGAGGGTGTGGATGACGCTTCCTCCATCCTTTGAGGCACCTACTGAATTTATACTTCCCTTCTTGGTGGTTCTGAAGATTGGGTGACCCGTTTCCTTTTCCTAGCTATTGGCAGCCTTTGATCACCCATCAAATTGTAAGTGAGGGGGATTGATATACTTTTAAGCCTATTCACATGCCTCTCCACCCAATTCCTAGTGAATGTCAACACCGGTATGCATAATGTATCTAAGTCCGTAATTTCTGGTTCTGACCAATCAGGTAGTGGGACTGCTGTGTTTCTTACTGTTTCATAATCCGGCTGCATAACATTCACGTCCTCATCTACCTGATCCGGAACTGGAACAATTTCACACTCTCTGATTATCTTCAAGGGTACTCTGGAAAACATTCTTCTTCTGACCTCAGCATCATCCACCGCATTAGCCCAAAAGTCCTCAATGTGTGCCCTGTGCCTATATTCCACGCCTTGCACTATTCTGATATTGTTGTAAGGATCAAAATCCTGCCTGCCAGTGTGGTATGAGAGGTGGAAAAACTGCAGCTCATCTTTAGCTTCCTTGGCTGCCTGCAAGGAGGGACAAACCTCATTTGAATTCCCTATGGTGATCGGAAAGTCCAATCCTCCTTCTTTTTCTGAATTCTATCGTAGGCAATGAGCTGCCTAGATACTTCTATCATCACCATTCTGTCAGTGGGGTATCTCGGTAATCTATAAGGATATGATGTAAACCCCTGTAGCCTGATATAAGTGAACTTTGGAAATTGGATAAACCAATATCCATACTCCTCGATCAACTTCTGAGCTTATTTCAATATCCTTTGTTGAGTCCTTCGTTGAAGGGTCCTGGCTATGTGCATGGTGAAGGCATCATTCACTCTTCTGTAATTGGAGGTGCTGCTCAAGTGCAATTGTGGGCAAGCCTCATATATTTTGAACTGCTCTAGACCACACCCAATCGGCTCCTTATAGGTTATTCCCCTATACTTAGTCATTCGAGCCAGCATATATATCACATATGAGCTCATGTAGAACGTCTTAGTTCTCCTCAAGTTCTTGAACTGCTCATCCAAATTGTCACTTATCATTCTTGCCCAGTCTACACAGTCTTTCCCTTCTAGCACAATCCCGATGTAGTAAAACATCCATGGCTTGAAAATGTATGATTGAGGGCTTCCACTCACTCGGCTAAGCATCATTATCAAATCACAGTACTCCTACTTCACATCATCTGAGATAATCTGCTTTGGAAGCTTGGTGCGAGGAGGCCTGGGTTTCTACATCCAAATAGAATTTATCATTCCGGTGCACCTCTCAAAAGTAGAAGCGTACATCCTTTCAGCCCTCTGCATTGTTTTGTAAACCATCTCACCGAAAGTAGGAATCCCAAATGCCTCTCCGATGGCATCGGGCGTGAGATTGGCAAGCAATTTGCCATCAGGGGAAACAATAGTCCTTTGCTCCGGCCTATAGCAGTTGGCGCACTTCATGATCAACTTCGGACACTGGATATCAAACATCTACAACTCCTCAAGACTTGAAATTCGCTCATCATGGTCCTCATCGCTTGACAGACCTGTTCACACTTGCCCTGTGTGTTCACCTGCTATTTTTAGCCCTATTCTGGAAGTGACTTACTAAAAATAGTAAGTATGTGGAATGCGCTCAAATTTTGCCAGTGGATTCCTTGAAGGATTCTGATCGCAGTGGGATACATTGGTTTTCAGTTTTTCTCGAGTTTTGCCCTTCATTTTAGGCATAAAAGTAGGAAACCCTAATCTCACTACATGTGCCTTTGTTGACCTCTGTTTGATGCCATTTTTGCTTCGTATTGTTTTGCTCTGGATATGTTGACTTGGAACTGTTCGGGTAACACCATACTTGCCGAAAGTGGACCTGCTAAAAATAGCAAGTTCTCGAAATTCACTCAAATTTTGCATGTAAGTTGCTCAAAGGATTCTGAACATGATGTAGCAGTCTGATTTTCAAAAGCCCTGAGAAAAAGGTCCCAAATGGAGCACTTACTAAAAATAGTAAGTTGTCAGAATTCAATGAAATTTTAATGGGAACCTGCCTGAAGCCTCCTGATTGCAGTGCCAAGCTCAGATTTCGATCCGCTTACTCAACTTGACCACCAACTAAGCCTGAAGAATGAAAACCCTAATTTGACAAGACGCACTCCAGACTTGGCCAAAATTCCAAATTGGGCCCAAAGAAGGGTACTTCCCCGGAAAGACATAAGGAACAAGGAGAGACTGCTGCAAAACAACCCAAAACCAAAGCCAAAAGACCCGAATGGAGCAAAAATTAGGGGGTACCCACTTTGAATGGGGTGATGTGTGAAAAGGTCACAAGAAGGCCCAAAGGGCCATGCTTGCACCCTCCAGCAAGATGAAGACAACCTACACAACTTAGGAGTTGGATGATGCATGAGGCATTGCATGGGCCAGGCAAGTGAACGTGGCCAATCTTTGGGAGGAGATTGAATGAATGCGGGGGATGGCTTTGGATTTATAGGATAGATCTAGATCGAGGACACATATGAGGACTCATGATAATGAGTGGAGTGGAGTGATGAAGGGGGTATCTAGGGAGCCTTCCCCACTATGATTTTATGAAATTGTGTATTTTGAACTCTTTGTGTTGAACCACTTATTATTTTATGACATTGGACATTTTGTGGCTTATGTGACTTGTCATGGTTGGATATTGGCATTATGGTTTGCTTTTATAATTCATGATTTGGACTTGGTTTAGAGTTGTGTTAATATGGTTTTTCTATTTGATTTATATGTATGTGTGTATGAAAGATATATCATGATTAATTTGATACACACATTTATCTTTGGAAATCAATTAACACTAAAGGTCAGTATGGAATTCTCACATGGTGAAGCAATCGATTGTAATGTCTCAAGCCAAAACAATAATGCAAATCTAATTTTTATTTGTAACCTTCCACAAACACTTACTATTTGGATAACAACACTATCAGGCCCTAGTATTCAATCAGATCTTAGACAACTCAGATTAAAATTACTGTTTATGCATCAGTAATATCATTACATTTCAAACAGCAAATGGCAAACATAACTCCCGATCTTCTTATTAAAATGAACAACAAATAACAGATGTAAATCCTGATCTCTTTCTTAGTAGAATAATGACTACTACATTCAAATGGTTCTGCAATGTTTTCAACTACAACAACAATTCATACCACAACAATGGCAAATCGGATCAATACATGACAACATTTTTTCATGCAAATGTCTTTGGATGTTGGTGTGGAATTTAAATTCCTTCTAGTGCTCCAAATTGAAAGATTTCTAGAATGATTCTTCTCTTTAATGCATAGGATTTTGGATGGGAAGTGGATGATAATTGATGATAAATGAATGCCTTTAAATACCAATACATAGCAACTTGTCATGTGTAATGTGTACCAAGTCAGCTCATGGCAAGAATGAAATGGGTGGGAGTAAATTTTAAATTTGAATCTTTGAAATTTGAGGGTCAATTCTGTGTGTTGTGGGATAAATTCTGCATGCTGTGGGGTTGACCCAAGAGAGAAAGGTGCAAATATCAAGGTGGGTAGTGAATGTATGAGTATAAGTGCATGTATAGGTGTAATAAATGCAAAAGTATGGGAATATGCCCAGATACGGATAATATAGAATCAAATGTATGGGAATGAGTGTAAATGGAAAGGGGAGATGGATCAGGGAATGAAACCAACTTTACAATAGCACCATTTGCCAATATGTAATTTCATCAATTCATTCCATCAATTTTGGCCCAAAACTAGATGGGAATTGGCATGGTATGCAAATTTCACAATTACAGTTTTATCACATATTTTAATGAAATGGTTTTGGATACTTGTATGACATTTTAGATGGCTAATTGGAAACTTATTATTTTTCGTTCTTGAAATGGTATTCTTTCTTCTCCTTTAGGCTTTAACGGAAATCAGTGATTTGATTACTGCAATGAAGATGTTGTGTCTTCAACTGCCAAAAATGGTTAATGTTTATTGTTTGGGTACCTTATAAATATTTATGACAGGGATGCTTTAAAGTTTAAATAATGTAATTTAATGTTAATGTTGTTTCTTGTATTATTTTATTTTATTCATCAAAAGAATTGACGTCTGTGGTCAATTGTTTTGCCACGGACAATAATGGCAAATCTTCGGTACATGCCTTGTTATTATTCAATGCTGATGGGTGGTTCAAATTTGTACTTTTTAATGAAAGCATTTATAAAAAGAGGAAGGTTTTTCCAATCAAAGCATTTACGGAATAGGAGAGTGTTGCTAAAGGCCTTGACATGGTTATTATTTTTGGGCATCACTAGACTTGCATGTAATGAGCTGTAATGTTTGTAATGCAAAAGTAATATTGTTGTTGGCATTTGAGATTTTGAAATTGATTGAATCCAAATGTTTACAAGCATCCTCTCTGTTTTTCTTTTACCTTTCTCATTGGTTGCATGTTACAGATTTGATTATGTGGACAAGCCTGGAGACCACAATACAAATATTATCATTAGAGCTCTGCATGGCATTCAAGAGGGATCAGAGATATGCCTGAGTTACTTCCCTGTCAATTGGCCATATGCTGAAAGACAGAAAAGGTTATTAGAAGACTATGGCTTTTCTTGCAAGTGTGACCGTTGCAGGATTGAGGAAACATGGAGTGACAAGGAAAGCATGGATGAAGAAAATGCTATCTTGGAGGATGAGATGGAAGATGAAGACATGGAACTTCAGGAGGCAGATGCAATGGGAGAAAATACTGGTGAAGGAGAAAGTGATTTTCCTCATGCGTTCTTCTTTGTAAAATATCTTTGCCCAGTTGAGAATTGTGGAGGAACTATGGCTCCATTGCCTCCATGTGATGGTACTCCATCTGCTGTTATGGAATGCAACATGTGTGGTCATTTGAGAACTGATGAAGACTTTAATCAAGACATGAAAGATCATGGGATGGCTGATTGAAGCAGAATTACTAGATTTTGTTCTCTAACTTGACAAAGTGCTATTAGGCTATATGTAATATGCTCTTCATCTGCATCATGTGTGCATGCTTAGTAGGAATTCTCTTTTTCTGTCATTCCATCTTGCAAATACCACACCCTGGAGCAAATGAATTGCAGAAATGCATGGCCAAGAACTCCTTAGAAGGGAAAGGGGTTATAGGGGTTTAAGATGTAAAATTCATGTTATTTTTTCTCTGATATTTGTTTTTGATGTCTCATTATGCAATTTTAAGGCTGTAAAAAAAAATTCTCTTCAAAGCTGCTTATTTGTTTAATTGTTCAAAAATGGGAACTGCATTGTTAGAAAGCTCCAACCAGTAAAATAGTCAGGTTGCTCCGCTTCTTGTACTTGGTAAAATGTCTAGGGCTTAACTAGTAATATTTGTTCTGTTCATAGAGAGGATATTTTTGCTTCTTGATTCTAGGGAAACATCATTACTGATCACCACAGCAATGATTCTCAATTTTAGAACAGTTTGTTGTATACTGGATTCAAAAGGTGCACTCCATCAATGAGGCTACTTGTTTTTAAAAATAAAGAAAAGCAATAAAAATATGGCATAAACTAGTAATCATGGCAACCGGTGATCTCACTTATGAATTATGATACACCTATGGGAAACCTTTGTAATCACTTAGAACAATGAATCCAGTAAATGAAATGCTGTAAGGATTCCTTAATTACTTGAATATAAATAAGCAAAATGCATTAAAATCAACTAGGATAGATAAGCAAGCACAAGTATGTTGAAGCTTACTGTAGATTGTGTACCAGGTTGTTATATTTTTCACAAGGAGAAACATAAAATTATGCCATTGTCTATGTATGGACTCTGGAGTATGGTCCCCATTATTAAGATAAGCATACCATGGGTTGCTATCTAACTAGAAACATTTCATACCGTGCATATCTCATGTAATCCACTATTTTTTGATTGTTTTGATTTGCTAAGCCTGGAAATGTATACCAAGATAAAGGTAATTCCTCTATGCAATTATTTCCAAAAACCCATTCTTAAGGTAAAATTAATTAATGGTAAATAAAGGCTTGGTTTTGTTTCAAAACGTATCAGAGCACTTTGCTCTGAGAATGGACAATGTTAAGTTAGAGATTGAACCATTAAAGCTATGGGGTTTTGCCGTTTCAGGGTACCTAGAGAAGTATATGTAGCCGAGGTTATTATAAATGCCCAATCAAATCAATAAGCCACATTAATCGAATTCAAAAGAGTGAGCCTGCATTCCAATGCCCGATTTTAAACTTGTCGCTTCCTTCTTAAATTTGCCACACATACCTGTATCTTGCATTTATGATGTATATGTTTTGAATTGCATGCCATAAGTTGTATTATATTTAAAGGAGTTTTTGCTTTGTTTTGTTTCACGTAATTGTCCCATTTGGCTCTGTAAATGAGTCTGCAATACAAGTTACCATCTGCTTTTCTACGTTCTTCTTACTAGTGGCACAAGATTCAAGGATTTTCATGTCTGCCTTCCAGATTTGAAATTTACGTTGATATCAAGATCCAGGTACAGAGGTTTGACATTGGCTGTAGAAATGTGGAGTGTTTTACTCATATTCTGCTCGCAAATGTGGCTTTGGAAGTGCTATGTTGTAATCTGTAAGAACACTGCATATTGACAAAATTATCTGACACTTGATCTAGTCAAGAATTAACTTGGTAGGAATGCTCATTCTTGTTGAGTAGCTTCAGGCTTCCCCAAGGCTGTGCATGAGTTTGCAAACACTTAGTAAGATTCACTGGAAATTAGAGAACTCAATGTTAGCTTTAAAACAGCTATTTTTCACCCATTCGATTTGAGTCTATTTTTAGTACATATAAACTGGGCCATTCATTTATTGTTGATCAATGTTTCTTGCTAGATTAGACAAGGATTGCCTGAGTGGTAATGGAGTGAAGAACAAAAAAAATGAATATACCTCACCATTGAGTGAGTTTTGGGTCACAACTTGAAATTATGAATGCTATAATTGTCTCAGTGAAAGTACACTATTATCTTTTAGTTGCCATAAGTTCCATGTTCCAAATAAGATGTAAGGAGGGAATGCACATTTTATTGTCAAAAATCAATTTTAGTTCTGATCGCTTCATTCTTCTGATGAAAAATTCCTGATGTATTTTTAGATTTTTCTTCATGTGCTCACTGGCACATATTTTGAGAGCTATTTGCAGACGACTGTCTTGTTTTCACCTATTTCTTCAGTTTTCTTTAACAGTCTCTTAATGAGGTTCACTGATTACAAAATTGGAAGTCATTTGATTTGCTTTGCAACTTAAATTAACCTTGAAGAACCCCTACTTTATTGCTGCAAGTATCCGGCTTGTGATACATCATCTTTGGAATATCTGATTTTCCCTAAACTAATCATACTTGTCTAATGCATTTTGTCCAAGTTCTGCTTGTTTGTCTGTGTAAGTTCTTTTGAGGGAGCTTCTTCATTTCAGTCCCACTACGTTCTTTCAAATTCTGTATCCTAGTTATTCAACTCGTGCAGATTTGGCTACCAAATTTTCACAAAGCCCTTTATTATGTGCCAAGTTGACATTTCTTATGTTTGTTCTAATGCTCAACTTGACTAAATTGTATTAATATGCAAAATGCCTGGGCCTAACCGTCGTTCCCATTCCAAATGAGCCATGAATTGATAATTTCCTAGGCACACTAGATGCTCTTGGCAACAAAGATGCCTTGAATTCACATTGGTTCCTTAATGATGAGGATGGTTGAAATCCTAGGCCATGCCATGCATTATAGATAGAGGGATTACCATAAGCTATACAAATTTGGAGAATAAGTTTTTAGGATTCCTAGCCTTCCAAGGCACATATGATCCATTTGGCACATAAAGCCAACCCCTATCTCTTAAGTATCAATAAGGCCAAAGGCCACTAGAGTCCCATGGGAGGCAACATAATTCCTAGGAAACTTAGTGAAAATACTTTACTATGCTCCATGGAGGCCCAAAGAGAATCCTTGAGGAGTTGCTCTAACTTCTAGTAAGAGGCTTTGGAAGGGGTCTAGTAGGACAAATAGTATACATGGGTGGTAGGGAGCACTTTAGAGAAAATCTAAATTTTCTATAAGGGAAGGGGGTTTGGCATTCCAATACTATAGTTTTTCTCAATGCAAGAAAGAGTGACTTCCCACATGTCAACATTTTTAAGCTATGCTGGTCTAAGAAGAAGAGATTGATGATAATGTTGGGTTTTTTTCCATTTGATAATAGAACTAGAAGCAAGAAAAAAGATGTTAAGAAATTGCAATACTTGATTGACATTATTTGGTTCCTCACGAATATTGAGGAAAGAATCATAAAAAATATGACCATTAACAAGTTGGGAGAAAGAGTCAGAAAGAGAAATACCTTAGCCTCTTTGTTGAGAGATAACATTGGCTAATAGGTATCCAAAACCTCTTGTAGCCAAAACATAGAATATTATTACCAAATGGTAACCCTACTTGATGGAGCAAAAAAAGGTCCAAATGATGAAGATTGTCAGCCAATTATAGTAAAGTAGGTAGAGGCATATCCAAAGAGCATTTGAACTGAATGGATGAAGTTGGGACCAAAATCCAACACTTGAAGCATGGATAGAATGAAGGCCATTCAATGTATTTATAATCTTGTACAAAATCAATCTTGATAAAGAGATCTTGTTGTTGAGAATGTTTAGTACATTTCATATCTTCCCAAATAGAAACAATATTATTGAGAATGTAGTGGCCTTGGATAAACCCAGTTTGCTTCGATTGGATGGCAAGAAAAAGCAAATGACAAATGTAGAGCACAATAGCTTTCACTATAATCTTGTAGGAGGTATTCAAGAGAGTGATCAACCACCAATTTCCAATCTCTTCTAAGTCACTAGTCTTAGGTATGAATTTGATATTTCCTTTGTTAGTGATGACTTCTAGAGATCTAGTAGTATAAACTTTATTATAGACTTGTAAAAGGTCGAGGCCAACTATATCCCATAGCATTTTATAGAATTTATAGGGGAAGTCGTAACAACCAAGGGATTTACAATTAGCCATGTAGAAATCTGCATCTTGAAGATCCACTAAGGATAGGCATTGATCATAAAAGGCCCATTATGAAGAAAAAAGCTTGGTGGGAACAACCCTCATACATTGATGAAGAGTTTGTTTTGAAGTCGACGAGGGAACTTGAGCCTTAAAAACTTTGTATAGAGAGAAATTGGTGCCCTTCTTTGATGTGCTTGATCTTTGAGAAGATTGGTAGGCTCAAAGGGATTGGAAGAGTTTTTTAGAAAATCTATCGATAATTTTGAGCCAATAAAAGTAATTCTTTAATTGGGTGCCTTGAGTTGTATGCACAAAAGATAATTTCTTATGTTGATAGAGTTGAGTAACATGTAGTTGCTAAGAAGGAGAGAAATACATATCTTCTAGCTTGATGGAGATGCGTTGGAGCTTTTGGATGATGTTCTTGTACATGCAACAAAAAAAGAGTTAATTGACACCCATCTATCCAAAGGAAATGAGTCATGTATTTGATTACATCATTCCACAATTGAATCCAACCAATCTAAGGGGCTAGGCATGCTTGAGGTTCCATATATGGAAGATATGTGCCATTGTGGTTTGAAGATTAAATAGGGACATGCTCAAGAAGAATTATGTCTTGGATGCCTTGTGCCCCACCATTTTCCATTCAATAGAGAACTAGATTGGAAAGTGATCAGAAAGGGAAGCTTGTAACAACTAAAAAATAAAAAAGATGGGTTGTTCAAAAAACATGGCTTTGTTAGGATGTTTAATAATTTTACCAATATTGACCCATAAATTGTTCCATGTAAACCACATGCAATCAAAGTGGCATTGACCAATATTGGAGTTGAAAAGAAAATTTATTGTGCATGTAGTGCCATGCTTCTCTTTTGCCAATTGTCTAGTGCATAGGAAAATGGCTATATTTACTTGACACAAGCTTGACCATATTGAAATTTCCACACATGATCCAAGAAGTAGTGGAAAAGGACTTCATAATCCATTGACAAAGAATAGATCTTTAAACATCATTGGAAGCATAAATATTAACAACCTTAAGAGAGTGGTTAATATAACATAAAACGAACAAAACATAGTTGATGGGGTTGCATCTATTGGCTACCATATGTGGCTACCATGTAGGCAATGTGATGGTGGGAAGGCCTCCTCATCCCACTACATGGTCACTATGTAGAAAGTGAAATTTTAGCTAGATTACATGGAAAACAACAAAAATCATGAAACCAACAATTTTCAACTCTTGTAAATACAAAACATCAAGGCTAGGAAATCATTGATGAACATCTTGCGTGATCTTTTGGGATCTTTGAAATCCCTAACATTCCATGAAATGAAGTTCATGGGGAATGGGGATCAAGTATCATGCCATTGTTAGGAAGCTCATCATGAGCCCCAAAATATTTTTCTAGGAAACCCTCTTTAGTGAGGTTCCCCAAGATTAGATAACAAATTCAAATCATACATATTGAATAATTCCTCTTCTTCTCTAGCATACATTTTCCCTCAAGCTCCTGAACTAGGCCATGAGAATGGAGAGAGGCCAAAGGAGATGGAGATCTATTCTCATACTGAGAAAGGATAATAATAGTTGTCATGGGGGTTTGATTGAACCTTGGATTGGTAGCCACTTGGGATGATTACCCTAAGGGATGATAATCTATTTCCTTAATTTCCTTAGAGGGCTTTGGAGTTTGTAGCCATACAACTGAAGGCTAGGGGCCAACAAATTTCAAACCAACTATAGACTATTTTTTTTATTACCCATGATGGTCCAACCATCCCCATATTTCTGGGGTGGGGGATCCATTGAGGTCTTCTTAGGAGATTTGGTTTTGTCCATGACTAGATGAGAGCCACAAATTTTATGGTTTGATGATCAACATTAAAACAAATGTTCAACAAGTTGATGTACAAGACTCTCTAGATGAATATTTGGGTACCCACTTGCACTTCTATGAAATCTTTGATATCTTTGGAAAGATCAAGATAGATACATACCCTCTTCTAGGGACAAGTAAAGAAAAATTGTCTTTCTCAATATGAAAAAAAATCCCTAAAGATGTAGCAATGTGATCTAAAAAGGGCCATACATGTAATAGAAAAATATGGAATTTCCGTAAACATGAAAACAAAGAGATTGTTGCTCAAAGACAAGAAATTATCAATTCCAATGAGAGAAGATGACTAAGGAAGAATTCATGTACTAGGGGCCATGCTAAAAAATGGCCCTAGCAAACTTTACATTAGGAAAAATAAAAAGGAAAACTCCCTTGATGCGATTCTGGATGGTTTCTATGTGGACCCCATACGAGACCCAAGTAGAGTTAACCTAGTCGTAGCATGATTTTAGAGGGGATATGACCCACAAAATATTTAACAAGGGTATAATTTTCAAGTCACTTACAATCATTTTCAAAATCGTGAGTTGGTAAGACAACATCACAAGTAATAACATTACCCATTCATCCAAGCCTGAAGCAACCCAAATATCAAATGTGGGGCTATTTGGGATAGTTGCCATATAAAAAGGAAAAAAATCCCAAAGGTCATGAAACTAGAAAAACCTACAATAAATACAAACTTATCCTACTTAAAAATATAATATGGCACACGGGTGATAAGGATAATGCAGAGAAATGAGCAAGAACATATAGACCAAGCCTAGCCAAAACCCTAGTTTGAGCTTTATTTTTGATGAGTCAATTTCATATCCTTCTTCTAGAATAATTTCTTCTAAATATGATGTTTTGTTCCAACCATGTCTTGTTTTAATTCAATTTAAGAGCTTTTGAGCTAATAGAAACCCAACTCAAAAAAAAAATGATGTTTGGTTCCAACCATGTCTTGTTTTAAGTCAATTTGAGAGCTTTTGAGCTAATTGAAACTCAACTAAAAAAAATTAAATCACAATAATATGTTTTAACTTAGTTATACCTAGTCAAAACCTAACTTTATTTTGAAAGTAAACATACTTGTGTAACCTCAAAAATTGCATACCCTTATAATTTCATGTTATGTTTTGGGCTTGTTTTAATGAACATTCCCTTAGTAGGTTTAGGTATCATTTTATCCTTAGCCTCATCCCTTTCCTTTAGATTGACAAATTTCTTTATCACATTCCAATTCTTCTTGCTGACTTGGGACCACTATGTTAAATTCTGAGCAATTTTTGTAAGACATGAGTGTGACATGATAGTGCTCCTCAAAATTTTAAAATTTGAAGGTTGGTTTCCAACTCAACAACCTATCATCACTTGTTGTAACTTCCATGTTTCAAAAAATGCCTCTTGCATCTAAATTTGATCCTTCAACTTCCAAGGAAATATTTTGAAAATCACTTTGATTTTGAATTTTATCCAACAATAAGAACACTCTTGGCTATATTTGACTGATCATACCTCTATTGCTAATGTTGCATGCTATTGAATTCTCATTAAGAAATCTAAGTGCTCACCTCTCTGATAATATTGCTTCAATAAGTTATTATTCTTGTTTGAATAACATTGCATCTTTTTTTATCATTTCCTTCTACATTTCTATTGGAAAATATCTTGGTGACCATCACCACCTTTTATCAAATCACACACATAACACTAGTTTATCAATCCTTGTAGGCCCATGATTTGATATTTGTAGCTTTATTTAAATTTGTTGTTCTTAGACCTACATGTTGTTAGGTTAAGTGGACACACACATTTTCTTCTTTTCTATTTGACTACCTATAGAGTTTGAAAGACCAAATTAGGGGCTTGATCATTCTTGGAAAGCTCCTAAACACTCCCAACTACTTTTTGGGTTCTAGCTAAACATATTTGGAAGACTCCAACAACATGAAGGTTTTGTTCTCTCTCTCTCTCTCTCTCTCTCTCTCTCTCTCTCTCTCTCTCTCTCTCTCTCTTTCTTTTGTTGTTTTATTTTTTGATTTTCTCTAGTTAGTTTAACTTCATTTCTATATCATCGGGTATATCCTGCTTTGCTATTTTTGTTGTCCTTATTTCCTTTTGTATGGGCAAGTTTAAAATCTAGTGAAAATATTGCATATAATAACTTTTGTACACAACACTATGAGATGGAATGACAACAAGAAAGGACAACACATTGCATAGATTTTTATGCATCACAATGGTGTCTTGGAGAGTGGGCTCTATCTTCTAGTGCCAACTTCCTTTCATTCTGCTATTTACAAATTTGAAATCAATTTTAAAATTTTGTATTTCAGTTTTCTGTAAATTAACATTTTACAACTTAGCTCACGTTTAATATAATATAAGTTTAAGAGTATTTATTTTTCTCCTTTACAACTTAATTTGAAAGGAGTACATGCTTTAATTTTTTTTTTCTTCTTGAAATAAAATTATAGAAGGGAAAAACTCTTACTCAAAATAAATTGTTGGAGAGAAACACAATTACTTAAAAATTAAATTGTGGAAAAGAATAAGCTTTTTTCTCAGTTTTGTGAAAAACAAAGATTACCAAGACTATTTAACAAATTAAAATAATAGATTAGTACAAACACTTTGTTTTCACATAAACATCTTATGAAAATGATGACAACCACCATATGCAAAATAATTTATAACACAAAATAAGAAGGAAATGAAAGTTAAACCATGTTTTTCCTTGTGAGTAGACCTTTCTCATTGTAAAAACTACTCTTCTATGCTTTTTTTATGACACAAACAACAACTTAACACACCAAGAGACAAATACTAACAAAATTTGATTTCAAATATATATAACCTCTACTAGGACAACATATATGTCTTATATAATGTCATGCTTTTAACACACATTACTCACAATCTATAAAAAGGAAATAGTTCCAACCTCCACCTCAAATATGGATAAGAAGTTAAACAAGTTTAAAATAATAGATCTTTTTCTAAGATTAAATATGCTAATTATGTTTGCTAGTTCAATTATTTTGATTAAGGATAATTGACTATTGATTAAATGAGTTAGGCTTATCTAAAGGGTTCAACAATAAATTTTATCCATTGCAATAAGATAAAAGGCTAGTACTTATAGATATATATTAATATTCGAAATATAAAGGATTACATATAGGCCAAAATTATAGTACTGGCATTGATAGATGTAAAACATGGAGTTAAAAATTTCCTCCAACTGTATGTGACATTTGTAGGATTTTTACAAAATTAGCCCAATACCGTGATAATCTTTGAAATAATCGGGCTTATCCCAAAAACATATAAACCAAAAATCCCGAGAAGTATGCAAACCCCCAAAAAAACTAGGTAATACAACGATATATGAAAATGATGCAAAGGAAATTTGAACTTGCTGATTATTCCTCCATTGAACCAGTGTTAGCTGAAGTGTCCATTGTGCAGATGTTGAGATTGAGACCATTGTCTCCATTTCCTACACCCACCACCATTGAACCAATATACGCTGGAACATCCACTCTACCGATGTTGAGATCAATATCATTGTCTCCATGTCCTTCGCCCAAATCTACAACATTTGGAGAGTCTGGAATGTCTCTAGCTAATTCCATTGCCCCGGGTCCATGACGAATGTGGTGAGAGAGGAGGAAAGAATCTACGAAGAATTTCTCCTTGCAATTTTCCACCATCAGGGGTCCAAGCTCTTGGGAATGGGTGTTGAGAACCCTATACAATGACCAAGGTTCATCCTCATGGAGATATTTTTTGATGGCCCCATACACCTCTTTGTATGCTATTTTTTTCCTGAGATAATACTTTGGAAAGAGACCTCCAATGAAAGCCTTTCATTTCTCTAATTTATAGTTTTGAACAACCTGAAGGAGCTCATCATTGAAGTAATTTGGTGAAACTGACTCTTGGACCACAATTGATAGGAGATCAAAGGATTGTACCAGGTCCATTACATTCGACAAAAATATAGAAAGAACTTGAGTGGGGAACAACAGCTTGGGAGAACTTGGGCATAAAATTTCATGGCCGAGAATAGTCTTAATACTATCTAAAAGACTCGAGTAGGACATTTTGAAAACCTTTGAAAGCTGAAACTCCGTTACTTCCTCAGAAAAAGGAAGCTCTCTCTCTCTCTCTCTCTAATTTACACCTCAATTCTAAATTTTTTGGGTATATATTCCATCATAATTCGACAGATAGGGCATGAAGGACTTGTTGGTTTTTGAAAGCTACGACCCAAAACAACATAATTTGAAAGAACAACAACATGAACTTGATAAAAGTTACCACATGGAAAATCAAGAGCGCCTTCCAAAATTCTAGATTTGAAGACTAGGAAAAAACCAGAGAGCAAGCAAGGTGATGTATCATAAACAATTCCCAAGGCATGCGGGAGAAGAGAAAGTCACCCTTTACAGAGAACCCTTCAACCAATAGAGGCTTAGGACACCATTTTGAAAACCACAACAAACCATGAAGAACCACACCTTTAAAGAACCATAATACTTTAGATGGAGAGCTCCACACCTTATAAATTAAAAGATTTGTACGATGGCAGCCGAAGTACATCATGAGGACTACACAAAACACAAGAAGCTCAATTGATGAATACAAACTGCACCATCAATTCGTACGTCAAAAATATTTGCTATGAGTTAAAAGATTTACATAATTATTACAAGTACTGTGAAGTTAATATGCTTGATCAACTATGTATTACACCTAAAATAATAACTCCTAGTTGTATTTAGATCCTTTGCCACCTGTTTGTTAAAACTGCATGTGATTTGATCACACCTTCAATTCATGTGCCATGTGTTGAAACTCCTAGCAAAGGGAAGATTTGATAAGACCCGACTTGTGAAAATATTTATTGCACTTGTGAAGCCTTCACCAAATTCAATTTAAATAATACCGCCATTGTTGAGAAGTACAACATGTGTAAAGAACACACACATCTCACACCAGAAATTGCCACTTAGTTTACCAATAAATTGGAGAATTTTAGTCTGATGACATAGCCAATGGATGTCACAACTTGGTGACATGGGAAGATGATGTCAATACTCCAAATGCAAGATCCCCTCCTAGAAATCATCGTGAGGAAGTACAAAACAATTTGTTAAATGAAATCACAAATTGAAATGTAACGACATGTGTGCAATGATTATGAGTAGTCCTGCAGAAACAAAAAAAAGTTAGATTTTAAAATTTATAAAATTTCCATTGGCCACAACTATGCATGCCAATAAGCCTGTTTGGACATTTGAAAATCAATTTCGACTAACCCAGATAAGCCAAAATATTGAAATGGCTCTTTCCTTTCTATGATATTGATGCATTACACCTTTTATATATGCACTTCCCTGTTTAGAATTGATTGCAAATCTTGTGAGATGTTGTTTAACCCTGCCTCATAGATTATTTCCTCTTGAACTTGATCACATCCCAAATTTGCAAGCTAGTCTGCCAAGTGGTTACCTTCTCTGTAAGTATGCATGATCTAAATTTTTTCCAAGGCATCAAGTAACCTCCATACTTGTACAAGAAAATAATTGAATTTCCAACTATAACTCTTTCTGGATCTACAAGCGTTGATGATTACTAAAGAGTCACCCTCAACATGTAGATTTGAACAATTCATATTTATAACCATTTTTAATCCTAACAAAAGGGAATGCACTACTGCAATATTATTTGTTCCTGAAGGTAGCTTTATTGATTTTGCACTAATTAGACGACCATTTGAATTTCTCAACACAACACTTGCACGCGATTTCCCAGGGTTGCCTTTAGAGGCTCCCTCAAAATTTATCTTGACAAAAACCAATTGTTGGCAGTTTCCATATTACTCTCTTTCTATCAACTTTATTGATGAAAAGAACTTGTAGATTGCCTCTAAAAGGAATGAACAAACTTTGCCAGATATTTATTTGCTTTGAGTCCTAATCTGTGAAAATTGAACCAACATTTTTAGCATTATGTACAAAGGAGTTTTTTATTTCGCATATTGAATTCTCTAATTTGTGAAGCACTTGATCAATATTTGAAATTTTCTTACGAAATATCCTTTTATTTCACTCCCACCAAATACACCACAAGACTGCAGAAGGAATAATTTTCCAAAGACATGCAAACAAAGACGATTGATACAAAAGAGGCCAACTGTAATGCCCCTCCATGCAAACCCCATAGGACACAACAACTAACAATAAACAAAACAATTTTTTTTTTGAAGAAACATCAATTACATTAAACATAATTACATAGTTAAACAACATTAATATATCATATAACAACAACCTAGTCCCATGGGGTAACATGATGTGCTACTTGAAACGAACCCAACCACAACATATATAAACGAACCCAAATTAAATAAACCATAGAAGTGTGAATAAGAAATGATATAAATAGAACATACATCCAAAAAATGAATAAGATAGATAAGGAGATACATGAATATCATATTATTACATTTCAACTTCCAAGTTCATAATTACATTTGTGGAACATATTTTCATAGATACAACACATTGAGAAACCAATATTACATTACAAAGTTGCTTCCCTTATAATAATGGGAAGTGTAGATCAATACAAGTATGCTACATCCACAATGAAAAGAGTACATAATGAGTTCCATCAAAAGGAAATATAGGTCAAAGCACCAAAACTGGAAAGCTCAGGAACCATTGCAACTGGTACATCTCCACAACACCACGATCATTGGTGGGGAACCCAATGGGTGCGTAGCATGTTCCACCCAACCATGTGAACCCGAAGGAACACCCCCGTGCTAGGAGATGACAAGAGCACTCTCATCCAACAAGGTCAAGAAACATAAAGGTCTAACACCACACAACACAAAACCACATAAAAACATAAACGACCACAATAATACTCTAGAGGCAACAAGAGAAAGGGAAGACAACAGGCATAGTGGGAGAGTGTCATCACATGGCCTTACATGGATTAATCAAACTACCTAACACTAGGAGCCGCCTCCATCAATGTGGATTAACTAGACTACCTAACACTAGGAGCTGCCTCCATCTATGGTTAACCAAACAACCTATCTCAAGGCGCCACCCCATAGGGTGACTCATGCAGAGCCACTTACCTTTCATGAAGACAAGGCAGTGACCTTACCAACCAGGTTTCCCACCCATCCTTAGCCTTTGAGAGCACTAACGACAAGGGTGAGGTGCATGTTTTAGTCTTGTTAGGTGTTTAACTAACTCAACCCACTAGATACTTTAATTAGGTTATCACTTATTTAAGGGAACTCTTCCATGGACAACCACTTGTGCACCAACCCCCATGAAGAGCCACTCTCCCCTACGGTTACCCAAAAACAAAGTCAAGTAAAGGGTGTACCTCAATACTCAAAAACATAAATGCATTCTTTTAAAACAAGATGCACGAGGCATGACCATCTCGTGACTACATAAAGTATCAAAAATCATAAGACAAGGAGCTACCACCCATACACATACCCTATAGGAAAAAAGATAGATATAAAAGTACAACAACAAATGCACAAACGCACAACTTCCCCTAGCCTCTAGAGGTAAGTAAACATCTACCCAAGAACTAAAATAACACATGTTTCCCCGAAATCATGAAACAACTTAAATTAAAATTCCTAGACGTACAATAAATAGCTCTTCACAAATAAATAAATCAACAACCCATTTTCTGAATCTAAAGCAAAACTCTTTAAAATGGTACATTATTCCTATTAAAATCATGTTTCAAAACAATATATAATTGATATAATAAACATATTGCGTAACGAAAATCAAATCCACCATCCTAAAATAATTTAATATAAATAAACTACTATAAATAAAATTCATTCCAACTCACAATATTCATGGTGGAAATAAAGTAATTTAACTTAAACTATTAAAGTAATCATAAATAATTTGTGAATATTTTAGAAACTAATTTTACATAGATATTTATTTTCTCATTTTATTTCTTTTTCCAAATCAGAAAAATCTTAAAACTGATTTTCTATATTCCTTATATCTAATTTACATATTTGATTCTAAATAAGAGTATACTAAATTAATGCTCCAATCTGAGTTTTACAAAAAATATCATTCTGTTCTATTAATTCAGAAATAAAAGAAACACTTTTGCACAACTATAAATTTTTTATGTAACTAATTATATATATACACATACATATATATATATACCAAACATTTAAAATTTAAATCATTATATTATGCTATTGATATAGAATATTTAATTAAATAACAGATTGATTAAATTATTCTTCTACAAAGCGAACCAGAGTATATATATATATATATTCGATTTCAAAATAATCAAATATAGATTTAAATATCAATCAAAATGCAGATTTAAGGCTTATCAAATTTAAGACCCAATACAAAACGCAAGCTCACAACCATGTATATATATAAAGAAGTATGGCAGAGTCAAAATAAGGGTGCGGCCTGTCTTAAAGGGTTGCACTCAACAACATGAAGGCTATTGTGCAACCATTCAAGATGGCAAGGAGGGATGCCCAAGGCGCCAACCACAGACCCTAGACATAAATAAATAAAAGGCCCCTGCAATATAAGATACGTACATGCAACAAATTCATAGACCTTATATATATAATAAATGCATAAGCAAAGGAATGGAAGAAAACAATAGTCGAAAAGCGGAAGACAATCAAATTAGAATATGGAAGATCTTAGGCAAATGAAAATTACAGTGAAATTGACGGAGAAATATCAATGGACGGATCAAAGCGGAGATAATTATTCCAGAATAACAATAAGTTTCCAGACACTTTGCCAGCCAAACTTGTATATCTCAAATATTAAATGAATTATACTGGATAGGAAACAAAGAGGAAAGCAAAATCCAAAGGCTGCAGATGACATTTAAACAACAACGATTTTACAATAACAACAATTCAAAAGCTTCACAGGAAAACATAATGATATTTCAAAATTTTCAATTGGAAAGAACATAGATATTTAAGTTTATTGTGCTACCTAGAGTCCTTCACTTTAATTCGGAGACAAAATTCTACGTCGAGCATTTCTAGCCAGCTACATTCTTCACCAAATTCTGAAATCCACAACTTCCAGAAGCAATTTCGAAGAAAACAATATCCAGGACAAACTGCAAATCTAAATTATTTTATTATTAATTTTCCAAAGAAATATTGAGAACACCATTTTTCCCCAAAACTACAAAATGCGAATTGTAGAGCCAATTCCTTTATTTCTCCCCTCTTTTCGAAAAATAACCAGATTGGATATGAAATCCAAACAAGGTAAAAATAAAAAAAGTTACTAACAATTTCTGAATTTCACTTCACATGGAAAATAACCACTTGCATTAAATTTCATTTTTTACTAATTTTCAATTAAGCATTTTCCCCAAATTTCCTAAACTAACTATTTCTTTGAAAATATAATTCATTGTTAAAATAAATTAATTTTAAGATAAATAAATACTATCGAATAATAAATAGACAATATACAACTCAAGATCAAGGGTAGAAGCGAAAATGTGCGAAGGAAATACTGGAGCTCGCCAAGATTGTGACACTGATTGTTTGTAGGTCTGCATGGATGGAAGGGTGCAATGCATAGGGAGGAAGACTCAGGGTGGATTGAAGGCCAAGCTTAACACATGCTCTGGGCTTGGCAATGGCTACGGCGGGGCTGGATTGGGGCGCAAGCAATATGCTCTTCGGTCGGTTCCTACCCAAGACATTATTGATCCACCTGTTCCAAGCCAAAATCCACTGGGGTTTGATCTATTGGGGACAACTCAGGCTGGTGTGTCGCTCGGTGTCGTGTTGGTTTCCCCTGCTCATGACTTGATTGCCATCGCTTCTTACAAGAATCGAGTAAACCCTTTTCATGAATGCTCTACCTTTTGTTTGGAACAAATCCGAAAGGAAAACCCTAGCTCACCTCAACCATCATCTCCGTCTGCTCCTCTATCTGTTCCACCTTCCCCACCCATCGTGGAGCAATCTCCTCAACCTGGTGACTCCATTGTTTCTATTGGGGATACAAAGGTTGTTCTTTCTGGTGTGCCTTTGGACTTTTGTGTCTTAGACAATTGCATTGAAATGATTTCTGAAGACATTGGAAAAAGATCTTTGGTTTTGAGGTGTTTGCAAAGATGCCCATCTATTGCCTCTGTCTACGATTGGGTGAATTCGAATTGGAGCAACCTATCAAATTCGAAGATTGAAGCTCTTGATTTTGGATTCTTTTTGCTCACTTTCTGCAACATGGAGGATTGCAATTTTGTGCTTCAATAGGGTCCTTGGTTTTTTGGGCGCTCAAGCCTCTTTAACTCTCCTTGGAACCCTTTTTTTGATCTAGCTACTATGAAAATCACTTTGATTCCTGTGTGGATTAGACTCTATAACTTTCCCTTGGTGTTGCGTAATGTGGATCTCATTCGCGAACTGATCAATCAGGTGGGTTCCTTTGTGAAACTTGATGCTAAAGGTGTGGCTCCTAATTGCAGGTTCCACAGGGTTTGTGCAATGGTGGACATTTCTAAACCCCTGTCGCATTCCATCTAGATACACTCTTCTCATGGTATCTGGACTCAATTCTTAAACTTCAAAGGTTTTCCCTTTCGTTGCAACATGCTGGGCCATAAAATTGAGGCTTTCTCTTTGCAACAATAGGCTGGATCTAGGTCTATCAAGCTGAAAATGTGGGTCAAGAAGGCTGGTTCTCCTGATGCTGATTTCATCTGGCGGAACCATGGTGTGTTCTTGGAATCCCAACCTGCTCCAGATCCAATTCCTATGCAACCTTCGGTGAATTCTTCTCCTCCTTCGATACCTCCTCATGAAAATGTTCCTGAAGACTCTTATGGGTCGATGGAGGAGGATTCTAAGTCTGATGGCACTTTTTACTTTATGGACGACTTAGACAACTTGAATCATGAAAATTTAGACTTTGACATGATATTGGTTCCATCGTGAAATCTTGGGATTTCTCAAACTGCCAGCAGCAAACTAAAACCTGATTGTGGTGGCACAAAGAAGAAAGTTGGGAGAAAATCCGAGGCTGAAAAACTTCGTATTGAAGGAAAGGAGGCTATGGAGGAGGGCTACCAATGGAACATGGAAGCACTCCTCTCTAGGAAGAATAGAAAAGCTTAGTTATTTTTGTATGGCTGCGAGCAATTTTCTATGCTCCTTTAAAGTTGTGTCTTGCTTCTTTCCTCCCTCTATCTTTCCTCTATTGTGTCTTGATATTGTCTAGTTAAGGTTCTCATCTCCTCTTTGATTATTTTCTCTCTGCATGACAAAGTTAATGTAATTTCTTTATTGTGTTTGAATAATTTTTTTGCAACTACGGTTGCATTTTACAGATCAAAAAATAAAAATAGACAATATACCCATGCAATATTTAGATTTAAAGTTTAATATTAAATTAATTACTCAATGATAGAATTAATCATAGTAATACTAATTTCCAATGTCTTAATTTAAATAACTAACAAAACAATTTATTAATTTACATTTATTTAAATTAAATGGTATTCCCAAATAATTTAAACTATGCAATATTAATAAAACAATTAATGTTTATATAAAATAAATATCACTACTAGCACATTTTATTTTCTTAGAGAATTAATTCCATTCACTACAAATGTAATTTAATTATTTAACTATCCATATCGAAAAATAACATTTAATTAAAGCAATTATTTAACGACATCAACATAGCCATATTCAAAACCTTTAATAAACATTACTAAAATCATGGAAATAATTAACTCAAAATAAAGCAACATTAATAATACTATCAAAAGTGATCATTCAAACCAAAACGAATAAACACCTACACAAATAAACTCTTACCCAATCGACCCAAAGACCCAAGTGGAGAGGCACTACATCCTCCCCCTAGTCTTGACTTACTCTTGGAAGTCGCAAGGTTAGGTAAACATACACAGTTACAAACAACATCATTACAAGTCACACTCAAAAATGGAAGATACTAAACAAGGCAACATGCCAAAATAAACAACCAACAAACGGGGTTATCAAACATGGGCTGGGGTCCTTTTGTCATCAGCTATTTCCACATCATCTCCATTGGGTTCTTGGGGTATGCTCAAACCTGACAGTGCAGGCGGAGTCAGTACCCGATACCTGCAACATGCATAAAACAAGGTGTCGAGCCAAATATACATATATATATATATATATATATATATCAATGAGCAAACACACCGTGAGAGGAAGTCACAGTGTAGCAGGAAACTCGCGAATGAGTGATGCTACCTGGTTCCCCTCACCAAGACCTCATACAATAACCAAAACATCGAATAAAATCATTTCATTATAAGCAACATCATAAGGCAATAATTAATCATCAGCATAACAAGCATAATCATAAGCCACAAGATACACGCAATCAAAATTATCCAAACATACCACTAACTCCATAAATCCAACGTAACATAAACATCAATTCATAATTTCATGATCATAAAAATCTAATGAAATATCATCCAAACCATCCAAAATGGTGAAACAAACACTATAAAGTCTCAAGGTGCAAAACATTATATAATAAGTATCAAATGCAAAAAACAACCAACACGAAAGACACTGCAATGACACCATAACTCTACCTAAACCCTCACGAGTTCACCCACGGGCTCTTGAGTCAGCTTTGCGTCCTCTACTAGTACCCCCAACAATTGCATCCTAGTGCCCAACCGGGTGGTTATCAACCGCAGCTATGCTTGGTGTGACCTACCCGCATCACCCACAGTTGGCTCGGAAACGACATGTCCCTGACTGAAACCTGTTGTGTTTCTCTGTGGACATTGCCTAGCTATGTGTCCATGTTGGCTGCAAGAGAAACAACCTGTGCCTCGACCAAAACCTCTGTCACCAGGAGGTGCATTAGATTGCTGAACACTACCCCTACTAGCCGCGAGTTGGGTGCTCTGTGCAGGCTGCTCAGTATGGTTGCACTTGTTACTCCACCAGTTCCGATCCTTCTTGGAGTGAGAACCGTTGTCACCATAATGAGTTTGTGAATTCTTATGTTTAGACTTTGAGCACTATTGCTGCTGAAGCTCACCCTTGATGGGTGCCTGATGACTCCTAAATGGGCCAGCTACCTGTGCATGATCCCTGCGAGACCCAAAACCAAAAGAAGGGGTACTGCCTATTTGAACTCCTATGTGACCTCCTAATGCCAAGGTCAAATTCTCCTCCACAAGATGATCTTTCTCTACAACAACCTCCAAAGTCTTCGGCTCAAAGACTTAGACACCTCCACTAATTCGAGCATTTAGACCCCTGACAAAATGTTGTACATGCATAGCCTGATCATTACCAATCCTGATGTATTGCTTAAGCTGATAGAAGCAGTGCTCGTATTGCTCTATGGACATTGCCATCTGTCTCAAATATTGAAATTCATTTTCCCGACGCTACCTCCAGTGATAAGATAAGAAACAGACTCTGAACCACTCCACAAATAAATCCCATGTCATCGAACCAATGTTAAGGTGCAATTTCTGCTCTTCCAGTCGCCACCATGTGGATAAAAATCCTTTGAGGTGAATGATGGCGCACCTTTCCCTAGTATTGTTGCCATAGGGATGCATAGAAAAGCATTGATCCAAATCAATAAGCTAGGTTTTGGCCTCCAATCCTCCACCAGAGCCATCATATGTAGGAGGACGTGCTCTGAGGAGGTCTCTCATATGACCTACAACCACAACATCCTGATCTGCCGGTATTTCATTCCTCCTCGGCGATTGCTCTCTCTTTCTGATCACCCGCTGCTCTTCCTGCCTAAGACCCAGATGGCCAAGAACCTCTTCCAACAACTGTTGCAACTGCTCACCACCCTGAACCAGTTGTTATGGATTCGGGCCTCCGCTTGTAGGGTTGTTCTTGGAACCTTGGTTTTCCTCATGTTCATGTTCATGGGAGTTATGAGGTGGTGAGTTGTGACAACCAGCTCCACGACCAACATGACCACGACCATGACCACGTCCCCAACCCCTAGGCATACTCCTACACAACGATAGTAGGGAAACATATAAGTTCTAGAGTTAAGCATAAGGTTAACGTAATAGACTCACTTGAACCTAGAGTGCCCAGTGTTCATAACCTTGGCTCTGATACCAAGATGAAATGCTCCGCCATGCCAACCCCATAGGACACAACTACTAACAATAAACAAAACAATTTTTTTTTTGAAGAAACATCAATTACATTAAACATAACTAAATAATTAAACAACATTAATATATCATATAACAACAACCTAGTCCCATGGGGTAACATGGTGCGCTACTCGAAATGAACCCAACCACAACATAGATAAACAAACCCAAATTAAATAAACCATAGAAACATGAATAAGAAATGACATAAGTAGAACATGCATCCAAAACATGAATAAGATAGATAAGGAGATACATGAATATCATATTATTAAATTTCAACTTCCAAGTTCATAATTACATTTGTGGAACATATTTCCACAAATACAACACATTGAGCAACCAATATTACATTACAAAGTTGCTTCCCTTATAATAATGGGAAGTGTAGATCAATACAAGTATGCTACATCCACAATACAAAGAGTACATAATGAGTTCCATCAGAAGGAAATATAGGTCAAAGCACCAAAATTGGAAAGCTCAGAAACCACTGCAACTGGTACATCTCCACAACATCAAGATCATCGGCGGGGAGCCCAATGGGTGCGTAGCATGTTCCACCCGACCATGTGAACTTGAATAAACACCCCTTGTGCTAGGAGATGACAAGAGGACCCTCATCCAACAAGGTCAAGAAACATAAAGGTCTAACACCACACAACATAAAACCACATAAAAACATAAACAACCACAATAATACTCTAGAGGCAACAAGAGCAAGGGAAGATAACAAGCACAGTGGGAGAGTGTCATCGCATGGCCTTACATGGATTAACTAGACTACCTAACACTAGGAGCCGCCTCCATCTATGGTTATCCAAACAACCTATCTCAAGGTGCCGCCCCATAGGGTGACTCATGCGGAGCCACTTACCTTTCATGGAGACAAGGCAGTGACCTTACCAACCAGGTCTTCCCACCCATCCTTAGCCTTTGAGAGCACTAACGATAGGGGTGAGATGCATGTTTTAGTACTGTTAGGTGTTTAACTAACCCAACCCACTAGATACTTTAATTAGGTTATCACTTATTTAAGGGAACTCTTCTATGGACAACCACTTGTACACCAGCCCCCATGAAGAGCCACTCTCCCTTACGGTTACCCAAAAACAAAGTCAAGTAAAGGGTGTAGCTCAATACTCAAAAACATAAAGGCATTCTTTTAAAGTAAGACACATGAGGCATGACCATCTCGTGACTATATAAAGTATCAAAACTCATAAGACAAGGAGGTACCACCCATACACATACCCTCTAGGAAAAAATATAGATATAAAAGTACAACAACAAATGCTCAAACACACAACTTCCCCTAGCCTCTGGAGGTAAGTAAACATCTACCCAGGAACTAAAATAACACATGTTTCCCCGAAATCACGAAACAACTTAAATGAAAGTTCCTAGACATACAATAAATAGCTCTTCACAAATAAATAAATCAGCAACCCATTTTCTGAATCAAAAGAAAAACTCTTTAAAACGGTCCATTATTCCTATTAAAATCATGTTTCCAAACAATATAAAATTGATATAATAAACATATTGCGTAACGAAAATCAAATCCACCATTCCAAAATCATTTAATAAAAATAAACTACTATAAATAAAATTCATTCCAACTCACAATATTCATGGTGGAAATAAAGTAATTTAACTTAAACTATTAAATTAATCATAAATAATTTGTGAATATTTTAGAAACTAATTTTACATAGATATTTATTTTCCCATTTTATTTCTTTTTCCAAATCAGAAAAATCTTAAAACTGATTTTCTATATTCCTTATATCTAATTTACATATTTGATTCTAAATAAGAGTATACTAAATTAATGCTCTAATTTGAGTTTTACAAAAATTATCATTTTGTTCTATTAATTTAGAAATAAAAGAAACACTTTTGAACAACTATAAATTTATATGTAACTAATTATATATATATATATATATACCAGACGTTTAAAATTTAAATCATTATATTATGATGTCGATACAAAATATTTAATTAAACAACAGATTGATTAAATTATTCTTCTACAAAGTGAACCAAAGTATATACATACATACATACATACATACATACATATATATTTGATTTCAAAATAATCAAATACATATTTAAATATCAATCAAAATGTAGATTTAAGGCTTATGAAATTTAAGACCTAATACAAAATGCAAGTTAAAAACCATGTATATATATATAAAGAAGTATGGCAGAGTCAAAATAAGGGCGTGACTTGTCTTGAAGGGCTATGCTCAATAGAATGAAGGCTATTGTGCAACCATTCAAAATGGCAAGGAGGGACGCCCAAGGCGTCAACCACATACACTAGCAAATAAATAAAAGGCCCCTACAATATAAGATACGTACAGGCAACAAATTCACAGACCTTAGATATATATAAATGCATAAGCAAAGGAATGGTAGAAAACAATAGCCGAAAAGCGGAAGACGATCAAATTAGAATAAGGAAGATCTCAGGCAAATGCAAATTATAGTGAAATTGACGGAGAAATATCAATGGACGGATCAAAGCGGAGATAATTTATTCTAGAATAACAATAAGTTTTCAGATGCTTTACCAACCAAACTTGTATATCTCAAATATTAAATGAACGATATTGGATAGGAAACGAAGAGGAAAGCAAAATCCAAAGGCTGCAGATGACATTTAAACAACAACGATTTCACAATAACAACAATTCAAAAGCTTCACAAGAAAACATAATGATATTTCAAAATTTTCAAATTTTTCAACTGGAAAGAACAGAGATATTTAAGTTTATTGTGCTACATGGAGTCCTTCGCTTTAATTCAGAGACGAAATGCTACGCCGAGCGTTTCCTGCTAGCTACGTTCTTCATCAAATTCTGAAATCTGTAGCTTCCAAAAGCAATTTTGAAGAAAACAATATCCAGGACAAACTACGAATCTAAATTCTTTTATTATTAATATTCCAAAGAAATACCAAGAACACCATTTTTCCTGAAAACTATAGAATGTGAATTGCAGAGCCAATTCCTTTCTTTCTCCCCTCTTTTCGAAAAATAACCAGATTGGATATAAAATCCAAAAAAGGCAAAAATCAGAAAGTTTCTAACAATTTTTGAATTCCACTCCACATGGAAAATAGCCACTTGCATTAAATTTTAATTTTTACTAATTTTCAATTAAGCATTTTTCCCAAATTTCCTAAACTAACTATTTCTTCTAAAATATAATTTCATTGTTAAAATATAATTAACTTTAAGACAAATAAATACTATCAAATAATAAATAGACAATATACCCATGCAATATTTAAATTTAAAGTTTAATGTTAAATTAATTACTCAATGATATAATTAATCATAGTAATACTAATTTCCAATGTCTTAATTTAAATAACTAACAAAATAATTTATTAATTTACATTTATTTAAATTAAATGGTTTTCCCAAATAATTTAAACTATGCAATATTAATAAAACAATTAATGTCTATATAAAATAAATAACACTACTAGCACATTTTATTTTCTAAGAGAATTATGCCATTCACTACAAATGTAGTTTAATTATTTAACTATCCACATCGAAGAATAACATTTAATTAAAGCAATTATTTAACGACATCAACATAGCCATATTCAAAACCTTTAATAAACATTACTAAAACCATGGAAATAATTAACTCAAAATAAAGCAACATTAATAATACTATCAAAATTGATCATTCAAACCAAAACGAATAAACTCTTACGCAATCAACCCAAAGAACCAAGCAAAGAGGCACTACACCAACTTGATATGAGATCCCAAAGTGTAGCCAGACGAGGAGCATACTAGCTTAGCTTTGCTTGAATGAAATTCCAACACGAGTTTGCAAAGGAACATTGTAGAAAAATATGGTTTATATCTTCTAGTCCTAGAACTGTCCCACATAGCACACAACTAAAAGGATTTGATATTCCTAATCTATGCAATCTTGAACTTGTTAAGATCTTATTTGTTAAGGCCAACCAAGTAAAACATCCTGCTTTAGGTAACACTGCAGAATTCCAACAAAAAGTCAGAGCTCTTTATGGTTTAGAATGAACTTCTCTATTCAATAATTCTCTGTAACCCAACTTTACTGTATAGTGACCTGATTTAGAAGGAGCCCAAATAACCTTTTCAGTAGAATTATGGATGAAGACAACTCTACACTTAACAAGTTATTTATACTTCTTTGTTGAACATAAAACAACAAAGGATTTGCAAATATTTTCCAAGTTACTCTCCCTGTGAGAATATCTATTTCTTGAAAGTAATCTCTTACTTTCAAACACCAAATTGAGTTAAATGTTGTTGTACCTGGTGAAATTCCTGCAAAGTATTCAAAAGAGGATGATCTTGCCATGAGTTTGACCAGAAATCCACCTTTTCTCCATTATTAATCTCCCAGGTTATATACAAAGTTATAACTTTCCTGCAAGTTAACAAAAAATTCCACATAACAAAACCTTGTGGGGGATTAAGAATTGAAAATATGTGGTCAGGTGCACTAGAGTCTAAATATTTTTTCTGCATAATTTTACACCATTTAGCCCGAGGTTTGGAATACATATGCTAGACTAGCTTTGCACCTAATGAAATATTTCTTGCAGTCAAGTTGTGAATTCCAACTCCTCTTTTAAATTTCTCCCTACATAGGTTATTTAGTGAGACTAGAGGAATTTTCTTTTTATCATCCATGTTACCTTTCCAAACAAAATTTTTGATCAACTTTTCAATATGCACAATAATAGCTCTAGGGGCTTTTAAAACTACCATGTAGTGATTTGGGATTGTAGATAGAACTGATTTAATGATTAAAATCCTTCCCGAGATTGATAACCATATTCCTCTCCATCCTACAATTCTTGCTTGTAAGCTTTTAATGACCTTATCCCAGTAGGAGACTCTATTTGCACCGGCTAAAAAAGGAATTCATAAATACTTACAAGGAAATTTTGCTTCTTGGAAACCCAAAATATTGACAATGTGCTCTTTTAAATCTGATTTTGCACTAAATACATATATATTTGATTTGTTTGGATTGATATTTTGACCAGAAGTAGAGGTATATTTATCAAGGATATACTTGATTTGTTTAGCTTCCAAAACTATAGCCCTACCAAATAATAAGGTATTGTCTGCAAATATAGAATGTGTGGCAATGATATCTATAGAAGGAATTAAGATTCCTTTCCAATTACCTTGACAATGAGCCCTGTGCACAAACCTACTCAAAGCCTCAGCCAAAATGATAAAAAGAAAAGGCAACAATGGATCTCCTTGTCTTACACCCTGAGTTGAATTCAAAAACCCCGCTGGTGAATGATGAGGTAAAAATAACCTCATCATAATAAAATCTGGAAAGATTTCTTTTACCAACTCAATCCTAATCTTGTGCCAATTTATTAAACTTTAGGAGAAATAATTGCTTATTTTAAGGAAAATTATGCTTTCTTTCTTTCTTTTGATCAATTGAGGAAATTTGCCAATGCAGGTTTAATGGGTTGACTTGAGTGTTTTTGTAGGAAATAATCGATCATCGAGCAGCTATTGCAAAAGTTGAACCAGCACATACCTCAAGTGTGGTAAAGAATAGATGTTGTGAACCTACTCCTAAATACCAGGATGATGCACCAAGGATCTAGTTCTGTTCTTTAAAATTTTGTTATCAAAACTTCATGGCTCTTCTTGAGCCTTCTATATGTTTATGAGCTTTAAAGACATAAAAGTTAGTTTTAAGTTGTTGAAGACTTTTTCAATGGATATCCACGCCATCTTAAATTTAGGATTTAGTTATAAGTTATCTATAAGAATGTAATTTCATAAGTGATGAATAAGAGAGAAGAAGTATCATTATGTTGTTCACCTGGTTTTCAAAATACTACTGAATGAGTTACTTGATTTCTGTCTATTGGTAGACTGTTGAATTATGAGTGATGATGACTGTTCGTAATGGATAGACTCCAGAACTTGTAGCTTA
The DNA here is from genome assembly GCA_007115665.2 of Sequoiadendron giganteum. Lineage (NCBI taxonomy): Eukaryota > Viridiplantae > Streptophyta > Pinopsida > Cupressales > Cupressaceae > Sequoiadendron > Sequoiadendron giganteum. The sequence goes on from CM021103.1 coordinate 427,213,830, forward strand.
TGTGATTTAAAGACGAAGTGTTAACCCACGAGCTGGCCACTCGAGGGGAGTTAGTTAGATAGATAAGTATTTTACTGTTTTGTTGTTCATTTGTTTAAAGTTAGATAACTGTTCAGTAGGAGGTAATTAAGTTTGTTGAGTTGAGTCTGAAGTTCTAGAGCACCATTGTTTTTAATTTGTATGAGTTATCTTTCATAGTTGATAAAATCCTTTATTGTTTAAAAGATGTTTCATTGTCTGTTCACTTATTTTTTGATTCCGTAGTATATCGGTTATTTAGTTTGCTTGTTTCTATGCTTTCTAGTTTAGCTGTGTTGATTTCTAAATTAGTTGTCTTATGCTTTTTAGTTTAGTATTTCTGATTTTTCTTAGAATAAGTTGTTTTCCAGTTGAATAGTAATGGCCTTAGGTTAAAATTGATTCCAATAGTTTAAGGTAAATCAAAAAATATAAAATGAGTTATCCAAATAATCTTCTTTTGCAAACTACCTTGGACACTGCCCAGTTGACTAATTGACATTCAATATTCTAAAGTAGTAGAACCTAATGACAACCTATCACTTTTTGGCGCCATTTTCAGGGACTTAAATAGCCTTTGTTCTTAAGTGTTATTAGGAGGTGATTTGAATACCAAGTTTTATACCAAAAATTTCTTAGTTGGCTTCCTTTTCTGCATGGTCAAGAAAAGAGGCCCTCACGAATGTTTTATACCAAAGAACCCCCCAAAATACATACCAATCATACCTAGGGAAGCCCAAGGCTCAGACAACCACACTTCTGAAGAATTATTTGAGCCTACTCCACCCGAGGCTTTCCATTATTTACCTGTCGAGCAACTGGTAGAACATCCAGTTATAGAAGAAATTGTTTTTGAGGAACAAACTCCTTTGAACATCATGGGAGATCATAGAGTTGAACCTAACCACAATGAACCTTAGCCTCCTAGAATGTTTACTTATCCTATTACGTTGGATGCAGATGATGATATTGTCATGAAGAACATCTCCCCAACCTTCCTTCCAACCTTCCGTGGCTTGTCCTCGGAAGATCCAAACCAATTTCTCTTTGAATTTAAAGTCCTGTGTCAAACTTATGATTACAAGAACGACAACCAAAAGTTGAAGCTCTTCCCATTGACTTTAAAGGATTCAACAATGCACTGGTTTATGGGATTAGGTTCTGGTAGTATAACATCTTGGGGGGAAATGGAGACTGTCTTCTTGCAAAAATACCAGAGTTACTATAGGGTAAGTGATCGTAAGGAGGAGCTATTTAAACTGAGATAGAACGAGGATGAAATTTTAGAAGATTATCTCGATAGGTTCCTCTTACTCTCCAAAAGATGCAGAGAAATGACCATTAGCGTTGAGATTCTAAAAAAAAAAAATTCTTAAAGGTCTTGATGATGACACTAGAAGAAATCTTGATCTAATGGGAAAAGGTGACGTATCTCAACTAACCCTTGAGGAAATATGTGAGTTATGTCAAAATTTCTCCCGCACTCAGGGAGGAATCTGCAAAACTAATATTTTTAAAGGGTCTAACGAGATAGGTAAGCTCCATGAAGAAATAAAAAATATGAAAACAAACATTCTCATTCAGTTGAATACCACATTAGATGGTATACAAGCTAAAACTCACAACCCTGAGACCTTGTCAATTTATTGTCCAAGGTGTCAGAATAAACACCTACTACGCGAATGTACTTTAGATAAAGTCAATGTTTTTCAACTTTGTGAGAAAAACCATCCTACAAATCAGTGTGAGCTTCTATCTGATATCAAGAATACTAAGAAAAAAACCATTCAGGTTGAAGAAGAGATAAATGCCTTAAACCAATGTCAAGGAGGTAATTTCTCTTATGGACAAAATTCCAATCTTGCATGGAGACCAAAAAATAACTGGGCTCATAATCAATGGAATCCATCTTGGAGTCAGTCACCTCTGCAACAACCTAACTGGGGAACTCCTTATTGGGGATCCCTTGAATGGACAAATCATGCATGGGGAAATCAGCAGTGGTCAAATCAACCACAACAACAGTGGTACCAACAACATGCTGCCCCCCAATGGAATCAGGCACATAATCAGTTTTTTACTGAACCTAGGAGAAATCAACAATATAATTTGTTACCTCCAGCTCAAAACCCTCCCCAGAATGAGCAGGTGAACCAACCTCAACTTCTAGCACAACTACTCCCCAATCCTAAGAATAATCGCTAGAATACACCAGTTTATTCTACCGAACATGAAAATGTTATGGGGCCCAATGTGATACACTTTGGAAACGTACAGTTGCACTCAGGTCGAATTTTTCAACCTCCCACTATTGAGGAGATAGTGGAGGAACCTGAGCCTAAAATTCCAATAAAAGACACGTCGTCTAATTAGGATAATACTGCCAAAGATAAAGAGCCTTTTTCAGTGGCAGGGGCTACTAACTTGTCTCAGGGGGAGGAAGGTCAGTCCTTAAGTCAAAATAAGAAGGATCTTGTTCCAAAGGAGAAAAGGATGGCACTATATCCAAAGCGTTTAAAGTCCATAACTTCAAAAGATACTCTAGAAGTATCCTTGGCTTCAGAAACTGTGTTAATTCAGGAGATTAAGCAACTACAAATTGAAATTTCTTTATTGCAAGCAATAAAGGAAATTCTTGAGTTAAACCAGTTAATTAAATAGCTATGTATCAAAATGCTAGGAAGGAAGCCGAAAAAGATAAATACCCTTCATATTGATGGTTATTTAGCTGATTTTCTGTTTGGAAAGACTATTGCTCTGAAATACGATGATCCTGGGAGTCCACTTATAACCGTTATAATCAATAAGGTAGCAATACCAAATGCACTAGTGGATCTAGGGGCAACTATTAACGTGATGACTGTGGATGTAATGGAAAAAATAGGTTTAACCGATTTATGTCCTACAACCACAATCTTACAAATGGAAAATCAGTCTATAGCCATCCCTAAGGGCGTCATTAAAAACATCCTTGTCAAAGTTGATGGATGGGAATATCCTATTGACTTCCAAGTAATCCAGTCACTTAAACCTAAAGATATCTATCCTATAATTCTTGGGAGACCTTGGCTGGCCACAGTTGCTGCTAAGATTGATTGTGGGGAAGGGGGAATGACCATTTCGCATGGTCAAGACAATAAACGTTTGTTCTTATATCCCCCTTGCTAAGCCTACTGAGCATAAAAAGGTCTGGGTTGATGAACCTAAGGAATCCAATGGTTCAGACAATTTAGCCTCCCTAGCCATGGTAGTAATTAAGCAACACAGGGAAGAACTGGAAGAAGAGTTAGTAAGCGATGTTGCACGACTTTCTATGACCCTGAACGAGGAAGAAATGATGGATGCTCCAAGGATTTTTGGGCAACCAATTGATATAAGCGGAATGGAGCACAGTTATGCTACAATGGGAATGCCTTGTCCCTTAGCTAACATGATCCCCAGAACAAGTCATTTCTTTGAAGATGTCACGAGCTTTCACCGGCTTATACCTCATAGTTTTCCTATCAACATGTTGTTGCGACCTATGTATACTGTCACTTCGGCCCATCTTGGAATGAAATCGATAATGCTATTACTAGGAAAAACTTTGAATATCAATAGCTGGCTGACAAAAATACAAGAGGAAATGTTGTTTAATGTGTTGGTACAAAGGTCTAAAGCGTTTGCTTGGGATTATACGGACATGAGAGGAATTCACCCAAGTGTTTGTACTCATCACATTTACACTGACATTAGTACAAGGCTTGTTCGCCAGCCGCAAAGGAGACTCAATCCTGCATTAAAGGATCTAGTCAAAATTGAGATTGAAAAACTCCTTCGTGCTGGATTTATTTATCCAATCTCTGATAGTAAGTGGGTATCACCTATGGTGGTCATCCCAAAGAAAAATGGGAAGTGGAGAATCTGTGTAGATTATCGAGAACTCAATAAAGCCACTTATAGAGATTATTTCCCCTACCATTTGTTGATCAGGTTCTGGACAACTTGGCTGGGAGGAAATATTTCTCCTTTCTTGATGGATTTAGTGGTTACAATCAAATACAGGTTGCTCCAATAGACCAAGACAAAACCACGTTTACCTGCCCATGGGGCACATTTGCATACAAAGTGCTTCCTTTTGGACTGTGCAAAGCTCCAACGACCTTTCAGAGAGTAGTTCTTGCCATATTTTCTGCACTCGTTAATGACTATGTCGAGGTCTACATGGACAATTTTATAGTCTATGGTTCAACATATGATGAAGCTCTTCAGAACCTAGATCGAGTTCTGCAAGTTTGTGAGGAAAATAGACTATCCCTTAGCCATGAAAAATGTTTAATAATGGTGGAACAAGCAATAGTCTTGGGTCATCATATTTCCTTTGAGGGAATAAAGGTCGACCCTAAGAAAATTGAAGTCATCCAACAGTTGACTATCCCTCAAACTCAAACAGATGTTCGAAGTTTTCTTGGACATGCCGGTTACTATAGAAGGTTCATAGAAGGCTTCAGTAAAATTGCAGCTCTTATGTTCTCTCTTTTACGGAAAGAGGTAGAATTTGTTTGGACACCTGAGTGTCAGCTATCATTCGAAACCATAAAGGAAAAGCTTGTCTCTACTCCCGTTCTGTGAGGACCAAATTGGAGTATTCCCTTCCATATCTATGCTGATGCTTCTGATGATGCTATTGGTGCAGTTCTGGGACAAGGAGATGAGAATGGGGGAAAGTATGCCATATATTTCATTAGTAAAAATCTTACTCCTGTAAAAAGGAACTATACAACAACAAAAAAGGAGTTCCTGGCTGTTGTTCATGCCATAAAAAAATTCCTCCACTACATTACAGGGTATAAGGTTATAGTTTATACAGACCACTTAGTTGTGAAGTACCTAATGAACAAACCTGTAGTGAATGGCCGGATTATGAGGTGGTTATTACTCCTTCAGGAGTTTAATGCCACGATTCTTGACAAACCAGGGAAATATAATGTGGTAGTAGATTTTCTGTCATGAATCAAACATGAAGAAGGTGACAGTACTCCTATACAGGATGAATTCCCAGATGAAAATCTGTTTGTGGTTTCTATAAAATCACCCTAGTTTGCAGATATTGCTAACTATTTAGCTGCTTCAGAGATACTCCTTGGATTCACGACTAAGCAAAAGAAGCGTCTAATCAGGGAAAGTGCCCCATTCAAATGGGTTAACGAAATGTTATTTCTTTATGGTCCTGATATGATCTTGAGGAGATGTGTAAGGGCGAACGAAACCTACAACATTCTAAGGGCTTGTCATGATGATCCTTCGGGAGGGCACTACTCTGCGAAGAGAACTTCTCATAAAGTCTTAGGCGCCAGATACTATTGGCCCTTAATGCATAAAGACATTAAGAACTATGTTCATAATTGTGATGAATGTGAGAGAGTAGGATGACCAACTGCTTCTTCAAAAATGTCGTTGCTTCCACAGGTAGTGCTTGAACCATTCGAGAAATGGGGTTTAGATTTTATCGGACCCATAGATCCTTCCTCTCAAGGGAAAGAGTACATATTGGTTTGCACTGACTACCTAACGAAATGGGTTAAAATTCAAGCCTTACGAATAGCTAGGGAAGAGCAAGTCGCAGACTTCCTCTATAATAAAATATTTCTTAGATTCAGAGCCCCTCGAACGATCGTAAGTGATCAGAGACCCCAATTTATGTCCAAAGTGCTCTTGGCATTTACCAACCATTTTTAGGTAAGCCATAGGAAGTCATCCCCTTACCACCCTCAAGCGAACGACCAGGTAGAAGTAACTAATAGAGAGCTTGAAAAAATTATAACAAAAATAGTCTCTTCTGGAAGAAAAGACTGGGCCAGGAAACTCCCTGAAGCCGTATGGGCATACAACACAACCTGGAAATCTACGACTGGATTCAACCCCTATGAGCTCGTTTTTGGGAAGAAGCCTCTTCTTCCCATTGAGTTTGAACTACAAACTCTATGAACAACTATGGAACTAGGCCTGGATTTAAAACGAGCCCAATTTGAATGAGTTCTACAGCTAAGTGAATTGGATGAGCTTTGCTTTGACGTCGTCCATCAAACTGAACTAATTCAACATCAACGAAAAGTGTGGCACGACAAACATATTAAGGAGAGGGAGTTTCATAATGGAGACTAGGCCCTGTTATTTGATTCAAGATACATGGATCATAAGGGAAAGCTCAAGACTCATTGGTTGGGACCTTATGAGATTGATGAAGTCTTTTCAAATGGAACTGTTCGGTTGAAACCAATCGATGGTGACACGCGAACCCTCTTAGTTAATGGTCATCGCTTACGTGTCTACCATAAGCCGGTCAATAAGGAGGAATTATCGAGAATGGTGGAAATGTAGGGTGAGGTCCAATGTGTTGACTCTGCCAGGGCAAAGTCTATCTGGTAACAATGTTGTATTGTTGTTAAAAAAATCTACAAAAAAAATAAAAAAATTATAAATTCAAAAATGTGCAATAAAAGGACATGTATTGCAAGATATTTTTCTTATTTCTTCATTTTGGGACTTAGCTAAATTTTTGTTCCATTTTGTAGGACTTCTTCAAAACAGAAAATAACTTCTGAAGCACCCTCCAAAGATGCTCCAGAACGTTATGATCCCGGTGCCAGATGATCCAGAACATTATGATCCCAGTGCTATATGCTACGGAACTTGTACAAAGCTCATCATGTCAAAGAGGCGTTCTACATTAAGGTCAAAAGCTCTTGAAGTTCAAAATTCTTTATCATGTCACTCCACTTTATTCCATTGCTGCTCCGACTGCATCTTTCAACGATGCTCCCGAACTTTCTTTTCGTTACTACTCCGGCTGCATCTTTCAACAATGCTCCAGAACTTTCATTCCATTGCTACTCCGGCTGCATCTTTTGGCGATGCTCTAGAACCTTCATTTCATTCCTTTTTCGGCTGCATCTTTCGGTGATGCTTTGGAACCTTCATTTCATTCCGCTTTGGTTGCACCCCACACCAATGCTCCAGAACGTATGCACTAGTTTTGAGCGCGATGTCAAATTGCGTGCTCCAGAACTTGTTCGTTCGTATTCCACCACCTTTTTTTCAAAAATTTAAAAATTTGCGATCCTTCCGTCAGTATATCTTGCACACCTATCTTTCTATTTTTGTTTTTATCATAAATAAAGCCGCCAAGTACTGCAGTCATCATTGATGGCTCTGTCATCCATAAAATTTTGCATCCATATCATAATAAATCCGCCGTCACCTTAGCCAATTCCTTCACGTCATCCTATCAAATCTGTAAGGTACGAGATCTTGAAACGATCACATAACGCAAGTATTAATTTTCGCTTTAAGTAGGTAGTTATTTTTGAATAAAGAATAATTAATTGGCACAAACTTCACTCCCAATTTAGCAACTTGTGACACTCGGCGATCAATTACTTGTATGGCAAAGCCTTTCGCATGCCTCCATGCAGATTGAAAATCATTGCATAGTAAATTGCAAACAAGACAAAAATTGAGTTCAGAAGCGATATTTTCAAAAGTGTTGTGTGAAAGATTTGTGTCATAATTAAAATATTTTGCAGAGTGGGAAATAATGAAATGGGAGGTGGTAAAAGGAAATCAAAGCCGGATTTAGCAGAAAAACTGTTAGGGTTGAGTAATATCTCAAGGTTGTTCGAGGAAGCAGGGTGGTTAAATTTTATCAAAAACTTTGAGGGCTACAATGAAAAGCTGGTGAGCTCTTTTGCAGAAAACTACACAAATGGCGAGGTGGTACTTCATGGGAAGCGATTTAAGGTAAGTTCCAAAATTATATCTCACTTATCAGGATTAGAGAATGTAGGCATAAAAATAAAAGAAACCTCTCAAATTACGTACTAGAAATGATCTAAATTACTTGTTAGAGAGGGAGACCCACACCCAATGGTAGTAATAAGTACCAAGGGACAAAATAAAGGGTTCCAAAGAACCTCCATATTAGAACCCTGGGCTACTTTCGTTGCATGGATTATAAAGTATTTCACTTGTGAGGGTCAGCTAACTGTAGTTGTAGGACCTTCTTTCTGCATGTTGACCCATTTGCGTCACGGGAAGGAGGACCTTGCTCTTAGGGTTAATATGCCCGAATTCTTGTGTGATTCCCTAAACATTTCCATAGAAAGGTATAAAATAGGGATTGGGCCTTTGAAACATCATGGTTTGATTCAGTTGATCTGTAAGTACCACTTCCGCAAGAAACCTGAGGGAAAATGGGAGAAGTTTTTAAAGAAAATTGAGAAGCCTGCAATCGCAAGAACAATAGAATCAGGGGAACCATCCCACTAGGCTAGTCCACCATCTGGAGCAATTTATCCTAAGGGCTCTCCAGCTCCGGAAGCTCCTAATCCCACCACTCCTAGTGTGGATTTTCCAAACTTCCTTGGGGATGAATTTAAAACCCCTGACTTGCCAGAACAGGTTGAGATTATTTATTCTGATTCAAGTAAACCCAGAAGAAAAAGAAAAGGGAACAATATAACACCCGTCACCTTCCAAAATCTGCCTCCATTAAGAAGAAGTACGCGTTTAGCTTCTGAATTCTCCAAAACCCCAATACAGGGTAAGAAGGGAAGTTCAAAGAAGAAATAGCCGAAGTGGCCACCTGAGCCCATAGAAATTTCAGAGCTTGCTAGTGAAGAGGAGGTACCCCTATGTAAAGAAGATTCAGGTGAAGTATTTCCTTCCCACTCTGCACATGTGGAGGAAATATTCATTGATGAGATTCAGGAAAGAGAACCTGAGGGGGATGATGGTGTGCCAGGAAATTTGTCCCCTATTGGTAATCAAATTGTCAAGACAACTGAAACAAGTAGTGCCATTGCAGAGTTAGAAAAGTGTAAACTAGAAATTGATGATCTACAAAGACAATTGTCCAAAGGAAATGAACTGATAGATTTGCAAAAAGAAGAATTGACTGTGCAAATAGTTATAATAAATAAAAGATATCAAGAAATAAAGGGCTTGAAGCTTCAATTATAGGAAAAAGACTCAATAATCTATAAGTTACAAGAACAAATGCAAGAATTGAATCAAAAGCATAAAACTTATAGTGTTGACATTGCAAACAAAGATACATAAATTGAAAGAATAAAACAAAATTTTGTGCTTATGCTCACAACCTTTGAAGAGGACAAGAAAATAAAAACTGAAGAGTTGAATGCTTCCATCATCAGGGTCCTAGAACTGGAATAGGACTTGAAGGAATGCACTATAAAACCTCAAATAGAGTCCAAAGAAATTCAGACTGAACTAGTTGTAACTGATTGGTTCCAGATCCACATTCCACCTATGCCAATGAAATGGATGGAAAAGTGTTACTTCCTCAGGAATGTACAAGCTGAAAATTATAGGCTAAAGAAGGAACTGGTGCTCCTGAAGGAGTCATTTCACAGGGCCTACAGAGGAAAGCAGGATGTATGTCAACTAGTGGACTGTTTACTAAATTGTAGAAGACCATCAAGAGTTTACTCCATTTTTTTGAATGAACAATGGCTAAGATGGAAATTGTTTAGGATCTACAATGATTATCCCTACGAGCCCAATGATAAAGAGTTTGTTAAAATATATGTAGAGTCAACCCTTGAAGACCAAGATCTAATTTGTGAATTCTTTCTGCATGACTTATTATTAGAAAATCACCTAGATTTCTTTACCAACTTGTTCATTGGAGAGGTAGAACTGAGAGAATTTATCTCCACCATGAGGAATCAAATTCATTGGCAGGATCGGACAAGAGAGTTTGCACAAGCAGAAAAGACAATGGGTCTCCAAATAAGGTCCCCGAATTCAAGGCCTGGTGGTTTCAAAGATACATTTTTGTCTCTCCTTGTTAATGATAAGATGAAGGAAAGATATGAAAACAACCTCAAGCTATGTTATGATAATTTCATGGAAAATGGATAGAAGTTGATTGGAAAAGTGTGGCATGCTTGCGAAGAAAGATTCACCCCACTACCAGCTTACCTAAAGAAAAGAGAGATTATTTCCCCTCTAAATATCAGGTGGTAATTTAGAAGAGCAGATGCCTTAGTTAAAATCTTGAGAACTCTTAGAAAAAAATGGATGGGAATGAAATACAGACCTCCTTTGCTAATCAATCCACCTCCGGCCTTCAATATTTCAACGGATCAAAATGACAGACTTTTCAATGAATGGAGGGAGAGTGTGATATTTCACAGAGGGTTCATTTATGAACCTGAAGATTTTGATGCAACAACAAGGGAGGAACATGATCTCAACTCCCTATATGAGGAATGGAATAGGACTCAATGGTTTAACTATGGAGCAAGGGGACCTACCAGAAATTAGGTAGGGGAGGAAATCATGAGGTAAAAATAACCTCATCATAATAAAATCTGGAAAGCTTTCTTTTACTAACTCAATCCTAAGCCTGTGTCAATTTATTAAACTTTAGGAGAAATAATTGCTTATTTTAAGGAAAATTATGCTTTCTTTCTTTCTTTTGATCAATTGAGGAAATTTGCCAATGCAGGTTTAATGGGTTGACTTGAGTGTTTTTGTAGGAAATAATCGGTCAGCGAGCAACTGTTGCAAAAGTTGAACCAGAATGTACCTCAAGTGTGGTAAAGAATAGATGTTGCGAACCTACTCCTGAATACCGGGATGATGCATCGAGGATTTAGTTCTATTCTTTAAAATTATGTTATCAAAACTTCATGGCTCTTCTCGAGCCTTCTATATGTTTATGAGTTTTAAAGACATTAAAGTTAGTTTTAAGTTGTTGAAGACTTTTTCAATGGCTATCCACGCCATATTAAATTTAGGATTTAGTTATAAGTTATCTATAAGAATTTAATTTCATAAGTGATGAATAAGAGAGAAGAAGAATCGTTATGCTGTTCACATGGTTTTCAAAATACTGCTGAATGAGTTACCTGATTTATGTCTATTGGTAGACTGTTGAATTATGAGTGATGATGACTATTCATAATGGATAGACTCCAGAACTTGTAGGTTATGTGATTTAAAGATGGAGTGTTAACCCGCGAGCTGGCCACTTGAGGGGAGTTAGTTAGATAGATAAGTATTTTAATATTCTGTTTCATTTGTTTAATGTTAGATAACTGTTTAGTAGGAGGTAATTAAGTTTGTTGAGTTGAGTCTGAAGTTCTGGAGCACCATTTTTTTTAATTTGTATGAGTTATATTTCATAGTTGATAAAATCCTCTACTGTTTAAAAGATGTTTCATTGTCTATTCACTTATTTTTCTGCTTCTGTAGTATATTGGTTATTTAGTTTGCTTGTTTCTATGCTTTCTAGTTTAGTTGTGTTGATTTCTAAATTAATTGTCTTATGCTTTTTAGTTTAGTTTTTCTGGTTTTTCTTAGAATAAGTTGTTTTCCAATTGAATAGTAATGGCCTTAGGTTAAAATTGATTCCAATAGTTTAAGGTAAATTATAAAATATAAAATGAGTTATCCAAATCATCTTCTTTTGCAAACTGCCTTGGACACTGCCCAGTCAACTAATTGACATTCAATATTCTAAATTAGTAGGACCTAACGATAGCTTATCAGTGAACCATTGACAAGAACTGAGAATTTAGCTTCCTTTAAACAAGACATTATCCATTTACACAGTTTTGAATGAAAGCCAAACTTCAATAAAACTTACAAAAGAAAGGATCAATCCACTCTTTCATACGCCTTCATCATATACAATTTGATTATCAATGATGGAATGGTATTTGTTTTAATTGAATGTAAGACTTCATGAGCTACTAAAGCTCCTTTCACCGTTTCCCTCCCAAGAAAAAAACCTCTTTGCTCCTCAGAAATTAAGTTAGGAATAATAGGAGCAAGACACAAATAAATAGCTTTTATGGAAATCTTGTAGATCAAATTGCACAATGAAATTGGCCTAAATTCAGAAAAATATTTTGGAGAGGATACCTTAGGAATGAGAGAAATATGGGTAACATTAAATTTCTTTAGCATTGTTCCTGAACTATGAGACTCTTCCAAAGCTCTTAGAAGATCCTAACCAATGAATTCCCAACATTTCTGGAAGAAGCAGGTTGTAAAACCATCTGGATCTGGGGCTTTATTCGAAGGCATAGAAAACACTACACCCTTAAGTTCCTCAAGCGTGAATGACTTGAACAACATATCATTATTCACTTGTGATACAATATTTGGTATTGATTCCAACAATTCTTCTCTCTCGCTACCCACTTGCAAAGGCTGATGAGTGGGGGAAAAAAGAAGATTTGTGAAGAATTTGACACCCACTGCTTGAATATCAACCTCTTTCGTTAGAACATTCCCTATAACACTATCTTGAATTGAGAAAATAGAAATTTTTTCTTTTTTTATTTGCGCTGACATGTGAAAGAACTTAAAGTTCTTATCTCCCTCTTTTAGCCAAAGCTCCCAAGATTTTTGTCTCCAATAAATTTCATCACGAGTAGCCAATTCTTCCCATTCCATTTGTAGTTGTGATTGTTGGTCAAATAAAGTCAGATTTAACCCATTGGATATGAATTGTGCATTGACTTCCACAAGCTTCTTGTAGACTTCAACTTTAGATTAGAAAATATTTTTTAAAATAGAAGAATTCCAATGCTTAATTATTTCTTTAATAAACCTTAGTTTCATGCAAAATATGTACATGAAATTACCTTCCACCATTGGGGACAACAACCACCAATCTTTTAGAAGGTTTAAAAACTGCGGATGATGAAAGCACATCCTTTCAAATTTGAAAGAGGATTGACAACAAGGTGCATGTTGCTTACTCTGAATGTCCGAAGAAATTGGAAAATGATCAAAGGAAATCCATGGTAAAATTACAAACTGCAATCCATAATTTTTAGATAACCAAGGAGGAATAATGAGGAATCTATCAAGATGCTTAGATATTTGACAAAAATCTCTCCTTTTATTCGTCCATGTAAACTTTCCATTTCCAAGAAGAATGTCAATAAGAGCATTATCTTGAACAAAGATATTAAAATCCTCAATTGTTTTTGGTCGTGGAATGATACCTCCTTGCTTTTCATCCAAAGATAATAAGGCATTGAAGTCACCAACCAGAATGACCTTAACAACACCAATTTTTTCAAGTGCTTGTGAAATGCATCCCACACCAACTTCTTACCAAAAGTAGAATTGGGAGCATAGACATTGAAAAGAATGAACTGCAAGTTAAAATGCATTACCTTTACCAACTGCCAATTAGGTTCACTTGAAATGGGCTCCAAAATAATAGATTTTGGATTCCATAATGCTATTAAACCTCCAGAAGATCCTTGTGCATTTGATTGACAATATTTCCACCTTGACCATTTTCTAATAATTGAGGTAAAGTTTTCCTGAGAAAATTTAATTTTCTTTAAAAGAAAAATATCAACCCCAGAAGAATCAATTTGCAGCTTGATCTGAGTTCTCTTGCTAGGATCATTTAAGCCCCTAACATTCCAAGATAATATTTTCATGTTGTGGTTAGAGAGCAGCAGACTCTCCTTAATATTTTTTTAATATTACCATCAAAGGTGGATTGTTTACTTGCTGCTATCTCCTCTTGAATCTTAACAACATTTGACTTACAACCTCTTTTACCAGGTGATTTTTGAGGCAAAGGAGACAAACATGGTGACTGAGCAATGGATAAATTAGTCAAAAAATTAAAATCATCATCACCCTATTCCCCTTGCAAGTTTACATTGATAGCATTAGAAAGTTGTGAAACTAATTTTTTGTCACCAACAATGGAATCCTTTAGCTCATAATTTGAAGACAAAGAATCCAAAATTTTAGACCCCTCAAACTCCTTCTCAACTGCCTCTGCAATTTCATCAACTAATTGTGACCCAACCATTGAAGCTAACTAATCTGTTATACATTCTAAATTTCCTTCTTCTAACATGGATTGAACATCCATGAAATCAACCTGATCAACTCCTTGTTTTTCCTCAAATGGAGTTGAGGAACCCATTGTTAACATAGAAGAATAATGATTAAGATGATGAACTGAAGCAAACTTGAATTCAGGCACAAATAAGTTGAGAGTGTTTTGAAACAAGAAAATTGGAGATACAAAAAGCTTTTCCCAACCTGGAGCTAATGAAATTTTGAAAGGCCTAGAGTTTTGTCGAGATGAGGAAAAAACTAACACCTCAAGATCCTTTGAAGAAGACATGATATGATCATGAGTGCGAGAAACATCCTTTATGGATAGCAACCCACGTGAGTTGCTTTGTGCAAGCAGATCAACCACAACTAGCCAATTAATAGAAATCTGAGTAACTTGAATCCTTGAATGAATACTATTTGTCAAGGATGCATTAGTCACAACTTTAGGGATCACTTCACTAAAAATACCATCCCCCCATCAATGAAATCCATCTTGTTACTAGGGTTAGGATGAACAACAATTTGAGAAAAATCTATAACACGAACAATAGAATGAAAATATAATTTATTTTCTTGAGAGGAAGGTTGAGATGAAGAATAGACTCCTTCATCTACACTTTTTGCACAAATAGAAGTGGGATGAGTAGGAAAGTGACATTTAGAGAAGAATAAGATCAAATCCTCAAAGATAAGTGACTGTTTCCAAAGTCTAAATGTAGACTTGATATTCAAAACATAAGGGAGGGTTTCAACAACATCAAGAAGGATACAAACCCTAACTGGTAACAAGAGATTTGAAAAAAAACTTCATATCCTGATGAAGAAAAATACCCAATTGATTGCACAACAACTCAATAAGATGAGTTTCCCTATATTCAAGAGGCAAACCTTGAAGCTGAATCCAAAATGGAATAAATTTAATCATATTTTGTGAGGGCTCAAAGTCTGGAGTCCATGGAGAAGTGAACCATCCATATCCCTCACACATCCAAGATTTCTTCCTAAATACGATATTTCAATCATCTTTGGAATAAAAATGACAACAAAAAACCCTCCCCCTTTGTCTAGGTAAAAAACCTGATTAGCTCCTACCCAAGATTCAAAAATACAATTTTGCAAAAACTTAACATCGGGGGAGAAATTCCATAACTTATAGACAAGAGCAAGCTCCTGAATATCATGAACTTGAGGTTGCAACAATGCATCACTTAGGGTAACATCACCGTGACCCACATTTTTTAACGAGCCTCTTCGCATTTTGGGTACCATTTCATACCTTGACGAGCAGGATCCTTCAAATTCTTAAACCGAGGATTAATTTGATCTTTGAATAGGATTGATCCAAGCCCTGGAACCTTCTTATCTGATAAAACTCTTGGATTCTTAACAGGTATAGAGTTCGACCAAGATGCTAGAATGAATCCAAAGGCTTGGAGTTGAAAGGACGTAGATGTAGGATATGGATAGAATTAGGAAAGGAAGCCAAAAGCAAAGCAGAATGGTTTGGATTGAAGGGAGTTCCAGCTTTAAGCGGAATGGAGTTGGGAAAAGTGGATGGGGAGCACAAACTAGAAACAACCTCAAACCATTGCCAATGATGAGAAGAATCTGAATACTTCCCCGAGGATGCCGAATCCGAGCCACGAATAAAAGAAAAAAAATGTTTTCATGTAGAAAATGAACAACCAAGGACACGTGGATGAGGAAAGGAACACCTTTGATGCCAGAAAGTCCCATTGGAAGTCCTTGGATGCACAAAACGACCGTTTTTTTTCAAAAAGGTCTTGTTGGAGCCGAATGGTGGGCCCCTATAATTGCAGACCAATTTTTTCTCCTCATCATATTTTTTCACCCTTGAATTATAAAATGATTCAATTTTAAAAAAAAAATCATATTTCCCCCCCTCTTTTTATGTGTTGAAGAGACAAAATGGAAGGGCAAAGAAAAGGATCTTCATCCAAAAATAATCTTTTTTTTTAAATAATATTTTCTTATTTTCTTTGTTTATACACTATTTATTATTATTTTATTCATAATTATTAATTTGTATGTTATAAACTCTTTTTTCTTTTTTTATGGGGTTTATCTTATGTGGAAGATACAACTCTCCATGGACTGCCACAACCTTTGTTGTATCCACAACCTTAGTTGCATTGTATTTGGTGGTGTGAGCCCATGAAGATTGCAACCATCACCATAGACCTCGATCCAAAGTGGAGAGTGACATAGTTTGACCTTAGTCACCCTCTCTTTATATATATACCCTTTATCCCCTTTTTCTTTTAAAAAAATCTTCTATTTAAACTCTATCACATGCTTAGTAAAATATATTATACTTTATATATATTAACACAATATCTTATATATATTCTCATATAAGTAAAAAATATATAATATCTTTCTTTTTATATATAAACATATTATATATTTTTATAAATTTAAAATATACACATGTTTGTTTATTTATTCTTACATATTTTTTACCATATAAAATAAAATTATATATATATTTTCTATCAAAGTTTCAATGATCTACACATGAGCACCTATAAATTATAGATTTATAATGACAAGGACAAGAGCATTGTATTTTAAATCTTACCAACACAATGTTAATAGCATATTGATTTTATCACATACATATATATTCTATAGTACAAATAAAAATAAACTATATATATTACTTTCAACAAGCAATTAATTTATTTCATTTCGAGAAATAAACACAAGTTTAGATGTGTAATTTTTTTTTTAGAATTTTTTTTTAAGGATGTTTATACATCTAATGAATATTTAATGATGATAATAATTAGCTTTCCATTTCAAAAACTTGTGATTTAACAATATTGTTACTTCTCCCCCTCCATTTTTTTATAATGATAAATGTATATGTTGGGAAAGGTGTCTCAACATTGCTTCTAATATTAAGATTACAAAAAGTACAATTTTCATATATAAAATGAAAAAACTTAAATTTTGGGCTATAGAGTTGGTTTTTGACCAAAATAAATATTTATTGTTGTTTGACACTGCCTATGGGGGTGCCTATTGTGTAGACCTCTTAAATTACTTCAATTAAAAATATGGGTCCAATTAGCCCACTAGATCAAAAGTTATGGCCTCCAAAAGTTTCTATAAGAAATATGAAAAGTTGTTGGACACATAAAAGGGTTGTAAATGGGAGTTACATTTGTTGACCAACTTATTATGCATGTTATAACACATCATAAGGCATATTTTATTGAGGGATAATCTAGGCATCATTTTTCGGTGGCTTTAGCTCATGGGTTTCTAATTATGATTTGATAGTTTTGAGTTTTGTATCTCCAATATATTAGGTGCTTGAGATGAAGATTGTGTGTAGTTTTTTATAGATATTGTTAAAATGTAAGAATTCATCTAGATCTCTAGTTGGTGATACTCACATGAACACTTACTTTGCAAGCATATTGTAATTGTGGTTTATTGAATAATATATTGAGCTGCTTTGGGGCATGGGGTTTTCTCTTGAAAGAGTTTTCCTTATGTACACATGTGTTATGGTATATATCATTTATTTTATGTTTAAATATTCTTTTTATTTTTAATTGTTAAAAAATTAAAATTTGCACAAAACTCTCCTTAAAATATTATCGTAGAAAGTATTTTCATGTACCTGGCTTCTTTTCATTTGATATCAAATCTTGATCACCTCATATTCTAGGTGTTGGGTAGCGGGTATTTTGTACTAATCTTTATTTGAGTGGGAGCTTGTGTAGATAGGGTTTTTCTCTTATTGAAAGAAGAGATGAAAAACACATCAAGGATAGAGATGAAGAAGTTATTAGACACAAAATTTGAGTTGTGGAAGCTCAAGAAGGAGGATGTGCTCGTAGACTAAGATCTATGGGTTTTAGTGTCAGGATCCAAACCTATAACTACATCATAAGAAGATTGGAATAAGTTGGATAGAAAAGAAAAGGGTCTTATTAGAATCAATTTGGCTAATTCAGTGTTGCTGAATATGCATGAAGAGACTATCACAATGAATATTTGGAAGAATCTTGTAGAAATTTATCAAGCTAAATCCTTGTTGAGTAATTTTTTTCCTTAGAAATAAGGTATATGCCCTTAGGATGGAGGATGGTGGGTCTCTAGTTGAACATATAAATGCCTTCAGTATGGCAGTTACCTAGTTGCACTCTATGGGAGTGAAAATGGAGTATGAGGATCAATCTATGAATTTGTTGTGTTGTTTTCTAGATTCATGGGGCCACCTTGTTATGGACATTGCGAGCACTACCACCAAGTTCAAGATGGATTAAGTGATTGAATATTTTATTTTAGAAGAAATGAGAAGGAAGAGTTTTCAGTCAGTTAAGGAGGCCCTAGCAGTTCCCAGAAGATCCAAAGAAAAAGGAAAGAAGAAGGACAAGAAGCAAGATAGTCTAGATCTGAATCTCTTGGTAAGTTCAAGGAAAAATGCTAAAATTATATAAATGATAGACATCTAAGAATAAACTATAAGGAGGAGGAGAAGAAGAAAAAGGTAGATTTTGATGACGAGTCTAAGAGATCCTCCCAAGATGAAGACCTAATTATTTTGTCACTACCTTGTTTACTCATGTATAAAAATGTACATGGTTGATAGAATTTGGTGCCTCTTTTCACATGACCTCACATCAAGGATGGTTTAAAAAATATGAAGAATATGATGGAGGAAGTTGTACCTTGGAGATGATTCTCATCTAAATATTATTGTTCATAGTAGAATCCTGATTTGATTCCATGATGGACGAGTGAAGGGGATTAATGGATATCCTTGGTTTAGTATAGAAATTATTTTTGGTAAGTAAACTAAATGATGTAGGTGTGTAGGATATTTTCTTGAGTGGCGTGTGTAATATGGTTAGAGAATCTATGGTTCTTGCTAAGGGTGTTCATATTGGAGCTCTATATTAGCTAGATGCATGCATAATTCAATATCATAGTTCTTCAATTCCTATAGTGAAGAGATCTACAAAATATTCACCTTCACCATTGGAACTAGAAACAAATAGGTACATTATTTCTACTTTTTATGGTCATGATTTTTGGGTACATAAGGGTGCTCATGCTTTAGAGACTAAGTTACTACTTGATAAAATGATGTTATGAAACCAAAGGATGGGTCACATAGGTGAGAAGGATTTAAGGAACCTAAAAAATAAAAATAAAACATGTTGAGGAGTTAAATTATTGTAATATTAAATTTTATTTATGTGAACATTGAGTATATGGAAAATAAAATTGGGTTCAAATTTTACTGTAGTTCTTATAAATCTTCTGGGGTGTTGAATTTAATCCACTTTGATGTATTTGGTACTACTAATGTTCCTTCAATTTTCAAATCTATATATCACATTTCTTTCTTTGATGATTAACATAGAAGGACATGGGTATTTTCACTTAGAAGTAGATCTAAAGTCTTCATTCATTTTAAAAAGTTTAAGGCTCTTGTAGAGAATCATATTGGTTGGAAGATTAAGATTTTGAGGATTGATAAGGTGGTGATTTTTGTTCAACATATTTTGATAGATTCTATAAGGATCATGAGATGGAAAGACATAAGACAAATCCATACACTCCTTAGTAGAATGGAGTTGTTGAAAGAATAAACATGATGTTGATGGAGAAGGATAGAATAATGTTGAGAGGGAAAGCTCCAAACAATTTTTTTGGGTGAAGTAGTTGACATAAATTGTTACCTGGTTAATAAGTCTCCTACATTAACTCTTATTGTTAAGATAATTATGAATGTGGGGTTGGGTAAAAATGCCTCATTGAGACATCTTCGATTCTTTGATTGTGAGGCACATGCACATGTACATAGGTAAAAATGGTCAAAGTTGGATAATAGGTTAATAAATTGTATCTTCATTGGCTATGGTGATTTGAAGGGATACAAGCTTCGGAACCTTGTAGTTGAAAGAGTTTTGTATAAAAAAGAGTGTTATCTTTAGAGAATTTAAGTCTTCTTCCATAATATTGCAGCCAAATAATGATAAAAATAAAGATGTGGTTCAACTAACCCCAAAGATTGAGAAAGTTGAACCATAAGCCCACGAAGGACCTGTGGAGGAAGAGAACTCAAATAGTTTTGAAGAGATATAAACTCTACCTCATTCATTGAGGAGGTCATTCGACCAAGATAAAAAATAGAAATGTACAGTTCCTTTAATTGTAGATGTATTTTTTCTTTGATTACTAACACCGATGAGCCTAAGACTATAAAGAAGGCTATGAGTATGAATTATGCATAGTATAGAAAGGTGGCCATGGATGAGGAGATGGTTTCTTTGAAGAAAAATAAAATATGATACCTAGTACCTTTTCCTGATGGATGAAATTTTGTTGGATGTAATTGGTTATTCAAAATATAAATAAGGTTTGATGGAAATATTAAAAAGTGCAAGGTGAGATTGGTTGTGAAGGGTTATTCCCAAGTTGAGGGAATATAACATGGTAGAGATTTTTTCTCCAGCAGAAAAGTCTAAATCCATTTGATTTATATTCTCTTACAATAATATATGATCTTGAGGTTAGGAAAATGGATGTGAAGACAACATTCCTTCATGGAAATTCAGAGGAAAATCTCTATATGACATAGCTAGAGCCCTAAATTGAGAAAGGTAAATAAATTTTGGTTTGTAAGTTGAAGAAGACTTTTTATGGTATTAAGAAATATATTAGTTCAATACATCACTTCCAAACAATCATTACACACCAACAAAAAACAAAAAGAGACCAAAAAGCAAACTAACTTGTTTGGCTCTCCCTTGAGGATAATAGCCAAATAGTGTCTCTTGGTTAATTTTGTATCCCTCAATGTATAAGGTGGAATGATTTAGGTTAAGACATTTAGCCTAGATCCCATTTCACCATATAATATTTTTGTGAACCAAATGAATCCTACAATTGCAATTCTTCTTATTTACAAGCACATATTCTACAATATGATCAAGGCATTAGGTTATTTGAATATCTTATGGCTCATATGCAATCATTATATGTTTATTTTTGAAAAAAATATTGCAATTTTCACCAAACACTTAACATTTTGGTGGACTCAACTTAGATTACATGTGAAAAATCTTCTAATTTTTAACTTGCATAATTTCAAATACGATTTAATTGATTAAGGAATTAGATAATTGAATATATTATTTTCAAATGAAAATATTGTATGTTTACATTAGAAAGAAAAACATTTGAATTTTTGTTTTCTTTTGTTATTGCAAAGCTCAAACTTAAAATACTTTCTTCTAGCATTTAATCAACATATCCATCTTCTCATCACCTTATTTCCATTTCTAATTTCCTTCTAAAAATGTTCTCTTTTCTTAAATCATTGATATATTTTTCCTTTTTTTCCTTTGGTATCCTTTCTTCAAATGATGAGGCTCATGCTTCTCACTCTCTCAATATCTCTCCTAATAGTGAGGATATCTTAGTGCAAGAGGATAAAATCATTGATATCTCTCTTAACACCACTTCGCCCACTCTTCATTCAATTGCGCCATCTCTCAGCAATATGACAAGCATAGATGAAGAGTCCAAATGCATACCCAATCTCCCAAGCTTAGATAATAATCAAAATATGCCCCACAATTTTCATTTCCAATTCCCACAAAGATCCTATAAAACCTATAACACCATCACTCAACAATAACATGCCTTTTTCCTCTAATGGTGGGGGATCTTTAGCTTTCATCCCTCAGGTACTAGTTAAATAAGAGATTAACCCTCTTTATCCTAAAATATCAACACTCAACAAGGATTTACATTCTTGAAAAAGAATCAATTATTCTCATGTCAATACTATTACTTCTTCAAAAGTAGTCATTCTTCTCATTTAGACAAGATTGGTATTGCAAACTCTCCTCCTCCATCTAGTTTAGAGAGACATATAGGCTTGGTTTAAAAATTATTTCTAAAATTAGATACAATGGAAACAATTTAGAATTAATGGAACAAAGAGTTAAGGTTCTTGTGGATCCTAGACAACACTTTTCTAAAGAGGGTTTAGGTTACTAGCCTCCTCCTTTCTCTACATTCCCTCCTCCTTTGTCTAAAATATTTATGTCTTCCTCTTGTGCATAATAAAACCTTCCTTCACAAGAAAAAGGATCGATTCCTTCTCCTCACCCTCTATCTAATAAATAAAATATTTTGTTTAGGCTTCTCAAAGCCCACTTGATTACTCTTCCTGCTCCAACATGTAAGAGATTTCATAAGCAAAACCAAACAAATATTTATTTATGTGCATATCATTGAGTTTTTGACCATTCCTTTGATAAATGTAAGATATTGAAAAATAAAATACATCAATTTCTTGACTCTAGTACCATCATTATTCCATTTACTAATGCACTTGTTGGCTCATCACATGACAAGTGACATTGGGTTTTACCTTTGTCTTGTTCCTTCTAAATGATAAACTATCTCCTATTATGTTACTCTTCACTATGTGGAATTTGTAGCTCTATGTGTTTTCTCATTGCCATCCATGGTGGTACAATATTATGTACAACCATACTCCATATATAATAGAAACACAATGGTCTCTAGTTGGTTTTCCTCACCTATACACCAGGGCACAAGGATAACTAGTTTTGAATGTGTATCCCTCTTGAGGATCCCCTCTATTCTTTCTCTCCCCCTTATTGTCCTTAAGATATTCACATAGTAAATATGTAAACATTTTAAGAGGGGCCATATCACCTATCCATTGTGCATCCACACATGCACCCTTCTCTATGAATTTTTTTGAATCTTTGGCTTATTAATGTGCACCCTCCATGATGGTGTTTTCATAACACCCCTTGAGGCATGGTTATCAATTCATCCTCTAAGATGTCATTTATTTATGTGCTCCTCGAGGCATTTTTTTTTCCCCCTAAGACATTTATTTATGTGCTCCTTGATTTGTGATTTTATTTCCCTTGAGGGGTAAACCCACAAAAGTGGTTTGCAATTCGAGTGAGGAAGGAAAACTTGCAAAAAACAACCTCATGCAAAAAAAAATGGTTTTTGGGGTTCGAGCGAACCAAAAAAGGGTTCAAATGAACCCAAAGGTTCGAGCGAACCAAAAAAGGGTTTGAATGAACCTTGGTTCGAGCGAACCAGTTAAATACAAGGTCCCACCATCCTACCAAAAAACACAAATAAAACAAGTTTTTGAAAGGGGGTTCGAATGAACCCTAGTTCAAGCGAACCCCTGGGGGTTCGCTCAAAGCCCTAGGGGTTCGCTCGAAGCCCCCTTCTCTCACCTTCTCACCCTCTAGCCCAAAAAAACTCTAGAAATTTTCCCTTCGAAGCTCGGGTTGAGGATGAAAATGGAGGAGACTTCACAGACCCAATTGGATGATGGTAGTTCTCTAAATGAGTTATCCAATGAATATAATTTTAATATGTTTTGGTTTTATTATGTATTTTATTTTTTTGTTTTATTAAACATAGGTTTTTCACCGAAAATCAAGCTCTTTGTTCTGCACATGTGGAAAAATAGTAGATTACCAATTTTTTTTTAAAATATGAGTGCACTAGATATTGAAGTCCTTGATCCAACAAAAAAAATATTGAATTTCAATACATACAAAAAAAATTACATTGTATATGGTCCGCCTATGTCTGAATTGTAATTGGTTTGAATTCAAAATTTGATTAAGGAAGAAATATTCAATAAAAAACTATGAGACCAATTGGAAGCACTAGATATCAGAGTTACAAATCTAAATTCAAAAGAATTATAATTTTATCCTTCATGGAAAATAATTTATGTTGTATATGGTGAGCGTCACTCCTTAAAAATCTTGTTTTCTAAAAAATACTAGTTTTCGAAGGAGATGGAAAAAGAAGTGCAATCTAATTCATTTTTTTTTGAAAAAAATATATTTAGAATCTACAAACAAAATGTCACAAATCACTAGTTTGCATCATCTTCAAATTCCTCATAGTTTAGCCGCTATAGGTGCTCGAAAGTGAAGGTTTAGTTAATTTTTTTTATTTTAGTGTCTAATTGGCCAAAAATTGTAAACCACTATCGTGGGATCACCCTGAGACATTTATTTATGCGCTTTATGAGGCATGATTTTTTCCCCTGAGACATTTTTTATTTATGCACTCCTTGGGGTGTGATTTGGCATCCCCTGAGTTGTTTATTTATGTGCTCCTTGAGGCGTGATTTTTTGTCCCCTGAGATGTTTATTTATACTCTTTGAGGTGTGATTTTGCATCCCGTGAGATGTTTATTTATGTTCTCCCTAAGGGATGATTTTATGTCCCCTAAGAGATTTATTTACATGCTCCCTAAAGCATTATTTTTTTATCCCCTAAGACATTTATTTATGTGCTCCTTGAGGTGTTAACAACAAACACATGGTCACCTAGCATAGCATGAATTTCTATCCTGTGAATCTATGTACTCTATAAGCCACCTAGCATAATGCAAATTCCTAACCTGTGTGCTTTATAGGGCCTAAGCTATCACTTCTATGGTTACCTAGCATAAAAAAACTTGCTGGCTTGTGGTCTATGGGGATTTATAATGTGTATGACCCCTAGTAATAGAGAAAGCTAGTGCTAGATTCATGCACCCTACTTTATCTATATAGATTTCTCCCTATCCATTTGTATTCATTATTCCTTTGTAGTAATCAATCAACTCACTATATTATTCTCTCCTCTTTAGAATTTATCTATGTGTGTTACATTTGGGGGATGATGCTTGGTATTTAGATAACCTTTCACACCAATGTATCCATACCTTGTTGACTTGAAGAGTGTTTGTTTTATATTTAATATGTGCTGACATTGTTATTATATGCTTCATGCTCCTTGTATGCTTCGTGTTTGCTTCATGTTTTCTCTCTGTATGCTTCATTTTTGCTTCTTGTATGCTTCGTTTTATCTCCTTGTATGCTTCATGTATGCTTTGTGTTCATGTATGCTTCATGCATGCTTGGATTACTATATCTTTTGTTGCATCATGTCTTATATGGGTGTGTGTTCCTTTTGTCTTAACATTGTGGTTTAGTAGGATCCTAAGCCTAGGGGCTATCACATCCCTCAGCTTAACATTATCTTGCCTCTTCGATTTTTTTATGAAAGGACTCTCTGTCTTCTCTATAATTTAGTGAGTATGAGCATAAGTTTAAACCCTCACTAAACTTGGGGCTAAATGTAGTGTCGTAAATTGTCACCCTTGATAATTTTACACTAGGTTTGGTACACTCTTAAGTGCATGTGTCTAATTATGCTTCTAATTTACCCATTTACTTTCTATTTTCAAGAAATTTAATAAATCTTTATTTATCAGACTTTAATAGAGATTAAAATGCCTAGACTAGGGTGCCCAACGCCCCTATCCCATCTAATAAGTTCCTAAATTTCAAATATTATTTTCGACCTCAATATGTTTAAGAATTCAAATTTAGTTGTCGACCTATCTTAATAAATAATGTGAAACATGTTTAAAACCATATAAATATAAATTATTCCCTCCATTTTAACTACTAAGCAATACTAATCAATTTTGAGAACTCTAGTATCCTAAAGGAAATTAATGCCACATCAAGAGTAGAATAAGAAAAAGATCAAATGCATAATTATAGTCAATTATAGTTTTCAACACATCAAAAAATTTATTTTCATGTATTGTAAGATGTTTCATGTATATTTTTATTATTACTATGTGCACTAACACTTGTAGTATCTCCAAACATCCTCCTATTTATCCTTGTATGTGATGAGAAAAGTGACTTCAATCCAACAAGGGTTTCAAATTTGAGTGGTAAGTTCCATTTGTGTTCATTATCATTCATATTTATTTGTTTGCCTCTGCTCCCCTGAGAGCACACTCTCTTTATCATTTATCATCATAGTTGTTGTGGATGTGGAAACACCAAAATAGGGTTTGACCAAGGTAAGCCCTATACAACACAACCATTATCCCTCTATCTATTTTGCAAGTTATAGGTCTAAAGTTGATTGAAGTGGATTTGAGATCTCAAGGCTTCAAAACCCTAATTCATGCATTCATGTACCTATCATCAATAAATTAGGGCAAGCTAATCATTTGCATACTATCATAATTCGAAACCTAATCTCAATTGTCAAAGAACTTTAGACACTGATACACATGTGCAGACTCTGAAACCCTAGATTCCACATCTCTAGACTAGGTCACCTAGTGCCCATGTCCTACCAATTCAAATCCAAATTTTAATGCTAGGTTCCTCTCTGACTACACTCTCTATATTTTGTCTTTCAATTTTGTCTCTCTGTTATATGTTTACCATATCCTCTTATAGTTCATCACTTTTATCCTAATTCACCTAGTTTAATACATCACTTTCAATCAATCATTATACACCAAGAACAAACAAAAAGATACCAAAACCTTGACTAGCCTATTTAACTCTCCCTTGAGGACATAGGCCAAATATTGTCTCTTGGTTAATTTTGTGTCACTCAATGTATAAGGTGGAATAATTGATTTAGGTTAAGACATTTAGCCTAGATCCTATTTCACCACATTACAATCATAATCCTCTCTTTACTAGTAACTTTAAAAAATATTTATTCACTTATTTTCTTGTAGTTAATTGGATTGTAGCTCTTCATTCCATCTTTAATCAAATGAGAAAACTAAGGCAATCAATTAGTGCTTGGAAGGCTATTTTAATTGTTTCACTTCAATTAAGCAATCTTAATGGGTGGATCAACTACCACAACATAGGGGTGGTATATCACTTCCATATTTATTTAAAAAAGCATGTTTATGGCATTATATGGATAACGTCCTCCATTCATCACATCATCATTGAATATC
Source organism: Sequoiadendron giganteum (assembly GCA_007115665.2). Classification (NCBI taxonomy): domain Eukaryota; kingdom Viridiplantae; phylum Streptophyta; class Pinopsida; order Cupressales; family Cupressaceae; genus Sequoiadendron; species Sequoiadendron giganteum. Next base: position 427,240,597 of record CM021103.1, read on the forward strand.
ACACCAAGAGTTTAGGTTGTGGAGGACCACATGAATCATCAAAAACATGTAATTTCATGATTCAAGAAGAATTTGGTCATGACACAAAATAGAATGAAATAGGTTGACTAACATTATAGTGAAGGGAGTTTTGAATTTGATGATTGTGTTTCCTTCATATCGTAACCTTACAAGAAAATTCCCTAAAGTAACAAAAAAAGAACAAGTTGTCACCAAAATATTTTGGTCCATACTAGATTTTGTAGAAGATTGGTAGTGTAGTCTACAAGCTTGAGTTACCACAGGTACAACAAAGATACATCCAATTTTTCATGTTTCTTGTTTGAAAAAAGTGATTAGTCAAAAGATTCTTGCAATGACAATGCACCATAGCTAGATGAGGGAGGAATAATATTGGATCTAAAGTTAATTATCTAGATACACACAAAGAAGTTGAGGACTCGGACATTCATTAAGTATCTCATTCAATAGAAGAATTTACCAATTGAAGATGCCACATGGGAAGGTAAATATTTTTTGTAGAAGCATCCACAATTGATGAGCATTAAGGACAATGGTTCTTTGAAGAGGGGTGCATGCTGATGGAACCCCCTAAAATTCTTTGTGTTCCACCTCAAAATTCCACAAAAATCTGGCTATTTTCATGTCCTGTGGCTTAAGGTTTCATCCATTTTCATGCCTTAGGGTTTTTGTGTGCTAAAACCCTTTCCAAAAGGCCTTAAGTCTGAATCCTTTGCAATTGTTATGTTTTGCAGTTGACCTGCTGTCACCCGTTGCCAGTCAGTTTAAATCAACTTACGTTCTTGAGTCTGTGTGATGACCGGTCCCTTGTGGTTAAGGTTTCCCGTTGCTCGTCGCTTGATATTTTGCATGCCTAGGTTCCAGAGATTCCTTTATTTTATAAGGTTGATGATTCAGCCTTGTTTGACCTTTACATCCTTTGTAAAATGTTATTAAGTCTTTAGGGCTTTACCTTAATTCAGGTTAAAATTTGTCAAAATCTTGGTTGGATCCTAAGTTTGGGTTAAATATTTCTTGTTGTTGCCTTAGGTTTTGACCTTAATCTTCATATCCCCGTTTGTTATGTGCCTAGTGGTGGCCTCCTTTTTAGAACTAACATTTTGCATGTGCATATCTTCAACATTATGAAGGTTGTTGGATCATCGAGGTTAAATCTTTTCCATTCCCTGTGCCCCCGCTTTGTTCTATTTTTCATTATAATATTCTCATGGGCTGACGGGCGAGCGCCACGTGCTCTCTACATTGGTGGGCCTGACATTTTTGAAAGATCAGCAGACAATAAATTATGGAGATCAATGGTGGGTATCGAATGACGTGTCTTCATCTAGACCGTTCCCCACCACCTCAACTATTTTTATTTTGTAATTAAATAGTAGCACGGGCTAGCGAGCTGAAGACATTTGTCCTATTGTCAGAAGGACCCACCAGGTTTTGAAGATGATAAGCACATTGCAGTTGAGATCGACGGTTGATGGTGGATGACATGTGTCAATCTAGATCACTCCCCGTCATCCCATGGGGGACCCAACTCTGCCTCCCGTCTCTCAACGGGGAGGCGGGAGAATGCCATGTGGAGCAACTTGGAAGGCAAAGAACACATTAGAACAAGGGAAAATATTAAGGAAATATTTCACCATAGAAGTATGAAGGATAAAGTGTATGCTACTAAATGGAATTATTTTGCATGTGCTATAAAATATGGGAGGGATCTTGTCATCTCATCCGTGGGATATGTCAAAGTTATATGCACGGGAAGGTGGCCTAATGCTAAGACACACACAAGTTGAAGGTGTTTGATTTAATCTTAGCCTTTCCCCATCTCCCCCTCGCTGAAAGTTGCAAGGAGGTTAAATCTCAAGGGGAAGCGGGAAACTTGACATGACAGGTTCTCTTTAATGCTTGATGGATGGTCGATCCTATGGAAAGGTTGGAATTATTTTCCCATGAGTTGCTTTGATTGGGTAAAGGCTAATGGTTGTCTACAATCATCTTTTTCAAAATTGTTGATTTAATCTGAATCGCTCATTGACCCATCTCATCACGCGATCAATAGTCAAATTTCAAACTTGTGTGGCCGACGGTCAGTTCACTCACATGAGCCTTCTCTTGAGCATTAATGGTAGAAAACTCCAGATATTCAATATAATGTGAGTTGATGGCCATTTTATTTCACAATTACATTTGTAAGGAGCCGAGAAATTGGCCTTGAGTGTTATAATAAGGTGTGAAAAGCTTAGGCAAGTAGTTGTAGGGGCATTGAAGATAGTTTTCATGGGTAAGTTGGTATTCACTTTTCTGTACGTCAGTTTGTTGGTTTGGGAAGTCATTGAAAATTCTGTTAGCCTTAGGTATTTAGGGTTTGTAAGTGCCTGATTATTTGCGAATTCCATTGAATGGTAAGAATTGTGTGTAGTCTGGGAAGGGTTTTGTTTTGCAAAATTGCTTCTGAGAGTATAGACCATTAGTTTTCTCCTGCAAGTAAAAGATTCATAAACCCAAGATTTCTTATATTGAGAAAATGAGTGTGTCTACCATGTCATCCCCTCAACCTGAGAAGAAATCCATGCAGAAGAGAAATAACAAGGCTAGAACCCTGGATGTTACATCCATGCCTAAAATTAAGCCAGATTCACTTGAAAAATTTGCAGCGCTAGGGATTGAGAAGAGAGCTTTGGTCATGGAGGCTGAGGTCAAGGGTATTGCTAAAGGTGGTCACAGGGAAAATGTGTTGACTGGGCGCAAGAAGGATGGAAAGGATGTTGTGGCTGGTCTATTTGAGAAGGAAAAAAAGGATAAGGACCAAAAGGCTTATGATTATTATATGGAGGAACCCGTTGTTGCCATGGATGACGAGGCTAAAGATGACCCAGAGTATGCCCAGTATCTTATTATGCTTACAGGTCGAGAAGACTTTGATGATGACGAGACAAATCCTCCAGTTTCAATAAAATCATGAAGGTGACATGCATACTTTGATTTTGAAGATAATGAACCATTGCAAAGGTGGTGTCTTGGTTCGGTGTTTTTGTTTTTGATGACCAACATGAAGGAGAGGTATTGGACACTGCTGCAATGATCAATGATACCTTTTGGAAGGCAAGTGTATCTTCTTTAGCGTGATATGGGTTTTGTCTTTTTGTGCTTTCCCTCCATTTGAGGATGCAAATTTGACTATGAAGAGAATATTTTGTAGTGGTCCAATTAAATAGTGACGTGCACTTTTTGGTCTGAGGCTTGTTTTGCTCCTTCATTTCTATAAGAAGGAATTCAGGGTCAGAAGTATAGGGTTCGGTTTGTTGTTTTGCAATTCATCACAAAAAGAATTATAAAGAATATACTAAACATTTTAGGGTTAAGTCTTAGGTTCGAGTTTGCTAATGCATATGTAATTTTGATAACAATACTGGTAATATAATACAAAATGGTGTAAATTCAAAGCCATTTTCTCTCCTATGTACTTGTTTCATGAATTATGAATAATATAATCAAGGGTTGTCTTATTTGTCTCCATTGATTTCCAATGGGTGTGTAGTTTTGTTCTTTCTTGTTAATTCAAAGAATTAATGTAAATGCTTTAGTGAAACTATTGGTTTATGTCAAATTGAGTGATAGGATATTGATAAGAAGTGGTGGTTGAGAATATAATGTTGAAATACTGTAATGCAGTATCTTCCAAGCTTAATTGATGCCATGCATAAAATTGTTATCAGGTTGTATTGTATTGGAATTGACTCCGCCCAAAGGATGAGGCACTGATCTAAGTAACTTAGTATTCATGTCACATTTAGTTGGTCAATTCAACAACAAATCACTTATTAAATCAGATTCTTAAAATGGGTTACAATTGTGTTGAGTTTTACCATTCTCATGCTTCGAATGTTGAGTGTTGTTAAGAAGCAACCAACTTCTTTGATACATCCTGTTTGTCGAGCCATTATATGAGAATTATCTATTTGTTTTAATGTTCAGGATAAAACGACACAGGGGTATCATATAAACATTGTTAGGATCATCCTCCTGGGTTTCACAGAGCCCGAAGTGTAGAAGTAGAGGCTTAGCAATCCTCTACTTGTTAGTTGGCCAATCCTTACCTTTGCTTATCATTGAATTATGGAAAGATTCATAGGCATTTGGTGAGTTAAGTTTGGTTCTCAAAAAATAATCAACACATGCTACACCCTTAATCCTATTGTGTGCATTGAGTTATTAGTAGTTGGCTTGTGACTACCTTTAAATCTTAATTAATTTGTATGATCATTGTTATATTCTTGTTTAGATATTTAGGTTGCCCTAAGTGTTATAATTTGGTATCTAAATCAGTTTGGATGATATCCAAAGCATAAGTAGGGTATATATAGGAGGTAGTGAGTGTTATTTGATTATTAGATTGTGAATTGTGTTCTTCTTAGAGAGTTTTGGAGGTTCTCCCCCTTGAAGTGGCTCACTATTATCAAATATTTGCAACATATTTCATATTATATTCTTCTATTGTGCAAGTTGCTTCATTACACCTTGGTTCATTTCCATGGTCATAGGGTCAACCTTAATAGTCATGGTCTCTTACCCTTTCAAAAAACCAAATCCAAATTTGACCAACTCTTGTTTATTTTACTAGCCTTTGTGAGCCGACTAACAAACATTTATGCAAATTGTTGCTATGTGCAGCTTGTATTTGAAGGCATTCATTTACACCCTCTCACATTCAATCATCTTCTCTCATCTTAGAAGCATTTAAGGACCAATTAATATTGTAACACTTGGATTTGGTGCACATTAAAAGTAATGAATTTGCATATATCATCATGAAGTGCTTGCCTATTGTCTTTGATATTTTATATCGGTTTCTAAAGTTAATTCAAGTGAACATGTCTCCTTATGACATAATGACAACTCTTCCAAGATATTTCTAAATATAGCTAGTCACCATGCATTAAAAATGAGTAGAGAAAACATAGATTACTAAAGTGAGGCATAGAGCATACGTACAGATTGAGCAAATCCAAATGTGCACATAGAAGATGAATTTGTGACTGTGGAATAAACCTAGATCAATAGACTACATTTCATTGATAGAGGTAGCTTTTACCAAGCCAACAACAATCAAACGCATAATCTTCATCAAACAACATTTATTCTTCATTCATTAAGCTAAGTACCTTTCTCCTTCATATTTACGTTACTTAAACATTTAATATCAGAATAGACATGCCCTTAACCCAACATATCATATATAAATTAATATATACTTATTTATATGCATCTTACTGGAAAAGTTTATTTTCTTTACAAAGAACTTTATATAAAATTGTGTAATTTTTGTAACATAAACTTTTAGCTCACAAAAGCACTGATTGTGACAAAATAGACAGAAACTTGCCAATGTTAGCAGGAGGGTGCATTGATGGCCTGTGTCTCAAGCTGAAATCACACAAATTAGGGAATCCATGGCAATGCCAAACATTTGTTAAAAGCAAACACCCCATTATCATTTCAGAGTAATAATTCATTGCAAACTCTTGATGGGTACAAGACAATATACAATGGCATTGCTTAATTCAGAGAACCAGTGCAGTCCCCTTTGCCAGAGCAAACAAAACATTCATGTATATATTGTAGGGGGAGGGGGGATAGGATGGTCATAAGGCTTGTTTATCCCTGTTGTTGGAGCTGCTGGGACCAGTGGCGACCTCCTCCTGCCAAGCGCTCCTACTGCCGCCATTTCATTATTATTCCATTTTGACCCCTCTGCAAACATCAAACATCAAAATCAAGCCACATTCTATCTAAAACACTGCTAATCTGCCATGGAAGCAAAGCATTATAACTATTGTTATACCAGAAACAAGCTTCCGAGCTCCTGGAGTACAAGGTAAACTAATGAAGACTGCATGAGAGAAAACCAGAAAGAAAATGGCCCACGAGCTTCGATCCATGATTTCTGCACACAAAATGTTAGTGAGGGGCAGAAGTGGAAGGGTGGTATTTGATAGCAGAGGAGTTCGGGTTTTAATATTCTTTTAACGCGGACAGTTAACGCGTGGATTTGTGTCCTGACATAGAAAAGATGAGGAGTTTATTGCTTATGCTTGACTTGACTCCATTATTCTCTGCAACTTGCTTACTGTCGCATCTGCAGAGTTGAAAACTGAATTAACAATTTACTCTTGGAGGAGCTCTTTGACCAGTGCCATCCATAATCTCTGACCAAAGAAAAAGAAGATATTTGGGGAAAGTGGGTGAGCACCACTTTCCTTTTTCTTTTTGTTGTGACAACTCAACAACTGCAACTTTGGAAGTATGTGAAAATGAACTGCAGCAAAAAGGTGGCTTTCTTTGTAAGAAGAATGTTTAATGTCAATTTGCAGTTTATGTTGACAATTTGTAGTTTTTTTTGGACTTTATGGTGTGATTATTTCTACAAAATGAATTGTAGCAATAAAATGGCTTTCTTTTACAACAATCAAGAATAGTGTCAATTTGTTGTTAATACTAACAATTTCTAGTTCTTTTTGAACATTTGAGGTGTGACTAATTCCATATGAATTGCGGGCATAATAATTAAGAATAATGTTTAATGTCAATTTTTGGTTGAAGTTGATATTTTGTAATCACGTTTGGATTTTTGGGGTGTAACTATCTTCTAAACAGTAATATAAACACTGTTCATAATTTTTTATTTTGACAATTTGATCATTTGACAAGTGTTAAGTAATGGTATTCTCCTTCCTTATTATAATGTATATATTTTTTATAGTAATGGTGAGAATTGTATATTTTGTTTTGTTTGTTAATAAAAGGATAAGTATATAAAATGATATGTTTTATATGGAAGTTGGTAAATAATAGGAATTTACCTTAATTTTACCTATGTTTATTTTTAGGGTTTGAATCTGACTTTGAGTTTTATCCATTTCTCATTTAGGATTAAATTTGTAATCTACACAAATGATCTAGGTGAGTTGCACATTTTCTTAAAATAATCCTAAAAATTTTAAATTCAAGTTTAAAGTGTTGGGTCCAAGGGTTTCCCTTCATTTGATTGCTTTGAGCTGACTTTAAGTGCAAAACATTTTGGTTTGCATGTATGAGAATTGTATCATTTGATTGCTTTGAGTTGACTGGAAGTGCAAAACATTTTGGATTGCATGTAAGAGAATTGTATTTAAGGGAAAACCCTAATTCATTTGAAACATTTCATGATTTTTTTAAAGATGCATTTAGTACCTAGGCCTAGGGATGGAGGTAGCTAGCTCATAAGGTTTTCTAGTAATGATAACCTTCCATTTCATGAGGATTTATTTGAAGAATATTTTCAATATACATATTATTCAGCTGGACAAGTGTTAGGAGTAGAGGTCCCACCCCTCATGTCAATTGCCCCAATGGTCCTGGCTGTAGACATACAAAGCAAAGATTCTAGACCATTTGACTATGCCGGTTATTTAGCCAATGCTCTGAACCAAGGGTTGGCAAGGATCAAAAGCAACAGTGATAGCATTCATGATTTCAAACATTACTCTTTGTTTATGCATTGCTTCTACATGAAGGACATGTTAGAAGGTTCTGGGGAGAAGAATTAAGGATAAGAGATGTAGATGAAAGTGAGAATTATAAACCTGTACAAATGTGGACTTCCATATGGGATAGTAGATATGGTAGATCACACTATCTATACTTTGAGGAATATTTTGTCAAGTCATTGTTGAAATTGTTGGGACATACATGTAATTATAACTCGTCCCCTTAAATACAAAAAATCTTGAGACCAAAGGAAAAGGACCCCAGGAAAAAGGTAAATCATAACTGGTGGGATTGGTATGCATTTCCTGATTGCACTGTGATTAGAGTCTATGGGTTTGAAGGAGCCCCAAATCTATTTCCAAAAACAATTCCAAACAAAATAGCCTATTTGGAAATTGTGAGACAATTGGCTAAATTTGATGCAAAACATATTAAGAGATACAATAAGCAGTCTATCATGCCTAGCACTTTGTTCTTTGGAGATTTTACTGTAGTCACTAGTGAAGGGTATGAAGAAATTGATACAAAATTAGAAAAATACAATTTACCGTTGGGTAATGAAAGAAAGAATTTTGATATAGAGGGTTTTATTCACAAGGCAAAATTGTCACAAGGAATATCAAGGTATGAACACCAATTCTCTATTGATGATGTAATAAGAAATTATGATGAGGCCTCAACAAAAGACAGGATGACTACATATAACAAAGTTGTGCTTACTGAGACCTGGAAGAAAGGAAATGTCCCATCCTATTCAGGGGCATTTAATGAAGTACATGATCCTTTGGAAAGAATTGAGCAACTCATCACTCATGTGGATGAGGTAATAAAAGATGTACCCCTAGATGTCTTTGAAGCACCTCAGACAACTTATTCAGGAATGCAGGTTGAGGACATAGAGCCTCTTGATTACATACCCTCACAACCCACTCTAGAAATGAAATTCTCTGTAGATACAACCATGAGTGAAGAAGATGAAGAAGAGAGTGATGAGGAGGATGATGAGGTCGAACAGATAAGCACCCCTGTAGTTACAGAATATGAGCCACCTCCAGAACGAAACATTGTCAAATTTGAAGCATCAAATGAACTCTCTGATGACGTGAGAGCCAAAGCCGCGCAAAAAAATATTTATGGAATCATCGGTCGACTTTAACCACGTATCAGATCTAGTTCAACCAGGTAATATATCTACTTGCTTAGTTTTTGAAATTCCATATCTTTATCTTACTTTGTAGTGTATTCGTAATGTTGACTGTTTTCAAGAGATTTGATGCACATATCAATGCAGGGCATGTTTATGCATTTATTGCAGATGAAGACAATGAAGAGGGAACGAACTATTACTTGTGTCATTGTGTTGAGGCCAAAAAGAAATTGGAGGCCCCAATTATAGATGGAGAAAATATTGAATACCCTACATGCTCAGTTGTGGTTATTGGAACGTGGCTTAGAAGGTACCCACATTTGAGTGTTAAACATTGGCTATTTCAGGACTTTGACACACATCGTAAGATTCTTCATTACTCGAACCTTGTCATAGAATACAATGTTTGTTTGACCAAATATGGGGTTAGACCTTTGAACAAGACCTTGTGGAAGGTCCGTGAGTCTGACCATGAGGTAATACTTGAAACAATAAAGAGTAGAGCAGACCCAGATGGTTCGTTGGATTAATTTGTAAGTATATGCACATTGGTTCTTATTAATTTAAACTTGTATGCACATTAATTTGTTTGATGGTAATGGTATCATCTTCTTTTACTTTTCCTATTTGTAAGTAACCTACTAGAAATTGATTGGTGTCCCCTTGCAGAAAATACATATTTATAAGCCATCTAAGAGAATATCAGCTAGAAAAGCAATGCAACATCCTTATTTTGATGATCTTGACAAATCTCAATCATGATTTTAAGCCATTACAAAAGTGTGTGCAAAGCTTGGTGAGGGAATTTCAAGTTATTCATTTGAAGTTAACCTTATCATGAGCATCTATGATGTAGTTATTATAAGAGCATCTCAAATTTCAACTTACTCTATTAATGAGAGGTGTTGTGTGCAATAGGTATGTTGGAATTCCCCAGTGAAGATATATGACCAGGAGTGACTAAGTTGTGAGACCTGCATGCCTATCTATAAGTGCCTTCCATCTATTTTCATTTCATTTCCATTTTGGATGCTCTTTATTTTTCTCTTTTACTTTGTGTATTTGTAAGTAAACTACTAAAAATTGATTGGTCTCTCATTGCATAAAATGTTGATTTATGAGCCATCAAAGAGAATCTCAGCCAAAAAATAAATGCAACATCCTTATTTTGATGATCTTGACAAATCTCAATTTTGATTTCAAGCCATTATAAAAGAGCGTGTGAAGCTTAGCGAGGGAATCTCAAGTTACTCAATTGAAGTTAACCTCATAATGAGTACCTATGATGTAGACATTTAAAGAGAATCTCAAATGTATGAGTGACATTGTAAAAAATCTATGAGAACGAAGTACCTAAGGAATTGTAATGAGATTTACTTGTAATGAGATTTACTCAAATACTATAATTTTGGAGTTCATGTTTGGTGTAGTAGCACCTTGTTCTCTAAATGCCTTCAATAGGAAAATTTGCAAAATTTGAATTTTGAAATGTAAAATGTGAAAAAGGTCATGTCAAGGTCATATGTAATGTATTCAAAGTCTAAAAGAGGTCATTAGGTGATTAGATGATCTGTATAGGATCTAGACTAGATTGCAGTATTTAAATGCTTAACTTTTACAATGCTTTTACAATGATTATTTCAAGTTAATTAAATCAAAATTAACTTAAGGAAATAACAGAATGAAAGTAATAACAAGGTGATTTAACAGAAAGGAAGGAAATGAGAGACAAAAAGAGACAGAAGAAGAGAAGTGCAAACAGTTGATAATGGAGTTCGTCACGAAAGTGACTACGTCTCCGGGTCCACTCCAATAGAGAGACCGATCCGATTAACTCCAAAAATCAAATACAAATGATGCACCAAGACCATCAGTTCGGCAGCATAACAGGGCTCCGATATTCAACAATGGCTTGAAAATTCTTCAACAAGACCTCTCTCTTCCGTGTTGCCTCAGCGTCAAGACTTCATCACCTGAAAGAAAACTTGATTTTCACTCTCACCTTACACCCCTTTTTTATAAATCATTCTCGGGCTTATTGTTTTGGTGGTTTGATTATATCCTTTAAAAAGGATATTTGTTTGTTTTAATTTATTTTATAGGGGAGTTGTTTTTAATAATAAGGCATTCGGTTTCAACAGTTAACAAATGCCACCGCTGCCATATATATTTTAAACGGGCTCAATGGCCGAGCGGTGGAAAAGCCTTTTGGAAACCCGTCGGTTACGGGTTCAAATCCCGGCCGTTGTCATTTTCTCAACGAACTCTAAATAAAACTCAACAAAACAAAACAGTTCCGAGTATTAAGTAGCCACACACAGTTGGCCCAACGGTGAAACGGCCGACGGTTTCGCAGAACGTTGCGGGTTCGAGCCCGACCACCGAAATTTTTAAACAAAAAAACAAATTGCCAAATCACCCGCGCAGGAAGAGGAGATGAGAGGGAGAGCCACGTGTCACACCAAGACGGTGCCACGTGGCCGAATACTATTCGCCAAAATCTCCAACGTGGATGCTGACTCTGTGCCAACTGAGTGTTGACGTGTCTGATGACTAGGATGCCTACGTGTGTGATGACTGGATGATGACGTGTCCTGCCAACTGTGCCGCTGACTCAGCTGATGACGTGGCGTGCTGACTGTACGGATGGACACGTGTCGCGATCCGATTGGTTCGTACAATGCTGACACGGATGCCACGTGGCAGATCTCGGTTGGTCCATTTCGAGTTTGTACGGACTGCTGACGTCATCTTGTACGGACGCTGACGTCATCATTCACCTTCTAGTCACCAAGTCAACCAGGAGCTTTGACCGCTGATAACTTTCGCGTCCGATGTCGGATTTCAACGAAACGAACACCGTCGGAATCGTCTCGATGAGCTCTTCAACTTGACGCTGCTTCCATCGATTTCTGAAACAATCATTTTTTCTGCTTCCTGGATGCCCTTGATTCCAGTTTGACCTGAGGTTTGACTGGCCATAACTTGCACAAACGGTCTCCTTTTTGCTCTGTTCGAGTTGCGTTGGAACCAGGACGCCGAGCTCTTTCTGATGGTATAGATTCTGGAGAAAAATGAGACACTTCAATTTTCACTGAAATATGTCCACCGGATCAGGCCTCCCCACTGAAGACCTTTTGGACCTCCAAAAGTGGCATTTACTCTGACAATAAGTGAGGACTTGGCCTCCCCACTTGTCCTGTATCCTCTGTACATCTGAAAACCTGGCTCACAAGCACAATAAAGACTGCAACAATGTTGTTGAACATAAACATAATGTTATCACTTCCATAGACATCTACATCAATTGCCATAGCCGCTAACCAACAAAAATTGACTAGCATCAAGCTGAATACCAATGCATAAATGAAGGAGAATAAGTCAAAAACCATTCGATCCTTTACAATAGGAAAATTTTTACTCAAGGATTCATCAATGCTTTCAAGCATCATTTTCTCATGTTGTACTGCGGGTGCATCCTGCAACATCTGACCCTGGTTAGCTACTCCAAGTTCAAGTGTAGAACCACCTGTACTGACAGACATAAGAGTTAACTCTTTACTTGCATTAATTACCCTCTTTAACTGCCCTGTGTTTGCAAAAGATTGATCAGTCTTAATCTTGCGAGAATGTACAATATACTGAATGCCATCCTTAAACAAATGATAATGATTCTGTTGCCTGTAGAAGATTGCTTTTCTGTCATATAAGTAAGGGCTACCAAGCACTACCCCACAGATATCCAGTGGAACTACATCAAATTGTACTTCATCCACAAATTTACTAGTGATTGTGAACCTTAAGGTGCATTGTTTTGTTACTTGCAGCTTATCATTTTCAAAAATCCAGCCTAGTGGATAAGGTCTCTTATGTGGTGTAGTTTTTATTCCCAAGTTATTTACAACACTTTCTGAAATTAAATTCACTTGAGAACCACTATCTATGAGTGCATCAATTTTACTGTTCTTAGCAACAACCCTTAAATGAAAAAGCTCATTCCTTTTTGCATCTTCAGAGAAATCATTAACTGTAGAAGTAGAAGCACAACTAGCAACAGAAACACCAGAAATAGGGGTTTTACCTTTTAGACCCATCGCTGTTATCTTAGTCTCATCATCTGAATCTGAACCAAGATCCATAACAACATTCATGGATTTATCCTTACCTTTCTGTTTCTGATTACGTCTTTGAGCCCACTTAGGCCTTAGTTCGGGATGTAACTTCCAGCAGTGATTTTCATCATGACCTTCTTTGTCACAATGAGTGCAAGAAAGTTTCTCATCCTTCTTGATTGTAGCTACCTTCTTTCCTTTCCCTGTCTCTGCATTCTTAGAAGATTTCTTTACATCATTATCAAACTTATCAATAAAAGATCCTTTACCCCTTGACTCTAAGTGTGTTGCTTGAACAGACACTTCATCCAAGTTACAAGGGTTCAATACCAAAATGGAATGCCTAAGGTAGGAATGTAGACCTCCTATGTACTTCAACAACGTGTCCTGGGTGTACAAAGGAACATTCAAAGCAATAGCCCTTTTCCTAAATTCATGGGTGTACTCTTGGACAGTTTGACCTTTCCCTTGCCTAAACATTTGCCAGTCCATCATTAACTATTGCATATGACCTAAGGGATAGAATTGCTTTTTAAGAGCATTAATAAACTCTGCCCAAGTTAAAATGACTCTACCATGCTGTGAAATTTCTGCCTTAGTCTTACTCTCCCACCAAGTTAAAGCTGTACCTCCTAACCGAAGAGTAGCTAATTGGATCCTATCAACATCATCTAATAGGTTCTAGACTCTACAGTAGACCTCTATTTGTTGAACCCAATCATCCAATTTTTCAGCATTAAGTTCACCACAATATTTAGGCAAATCAAATTTTACATCCAATTTAATTTTAGGTTTATACCCACTCTTGAAAGGATTAGAAGAAATAGAATGAGGAGAAGATGGAGAAGAAGGAGAAGGAGAAGAGGGAGGAGAAGAAGAAAAGGGATGATTTGGTTTCTTGCCACCATCTTCATGATGTTTCCCTTTCATGTCTTTGCGATCTTCTTGCTTCGACGAACCTTCTTCACGTTCCTTCCGTTCTTGTCTCTCCTGAAAAAGAATATCCACCTTAGCCTTCATCTCGAGGAATGCTCTTCGAAATTCCTGCTCAATGATTTCTTCAGGAACCTCCATTCCAGAAACTGACATCTTTGGAAATGATCTACGCTTTCCGATCTCAGGATCAAAGTCTTCGAGCTTGCCTTCACCCTTCTGAATCCTGGATCTCGTTAGCATTCAAAAAAAAACAAATAACTGCAATAAAAGCCAACTTGCTCTGATACCAACTTGATCTGTATAGGATCTAGACTAGATTGCAGTATTTAAATGCTTAACTTTTACAATGCTTTTACAATGATTATTTCAAGTTAATTAAATCGAAATTAACTTAAGGAAATAACAGAATGAAAGTAATAACAAGGTGATTTAACAGAAAGGAAGGAAATGAGAGACAAAAAGAGAGAGAAGAAGAGAAGTGCAAACAATTGATAACGGAGTTCGTCACGAAAGTGACTACGTCTCCGGGTCCACTCCAATAGAGAGACCGATCCGATTAACTCCAAAAATCAAATACAAATGATGCACCAAGACCATCAGTTCGGCAGCATAATAGGGCTCCGATATTCAACAATGGCTTGAAAATTCTTCAACAAGACCTCTCTCTTCCGTGTTGCCTCAGCATCAAGACTTCATCACCTGAAAGAAAACTTGATTTTCACTCTCACCTTACACCCCTTTTTTATAAATCATTCTCGGGCTTATTGTTTTGGTGGTTTGATTATATCCTTTAAAAAGGATATTTGTTTGTTTTAATTTATTTTATAGGGGAGTTGTTTTTAATAATAAGGCATCTGGTTTCAACAGTTAACAAATGCCACCGCTGCCATATATATTTTAAACGGGCTCAATGGCCGAGCAGTGGAAAAGCCTTTTGGAAACCCGCCGGTTACGGGTTCAAATCTCGGCCGTCGTCATTTTCTCAACGAACTCTAAATAAAACTCAACAAAACAAAACAGTTCCGAGTATTAAGTAGCCACACACAGTTGGCCCAACGGTGAAACGACCGACGGTTTCGCAGAACGTTGCGGGTTCGAGCCCGACCACCGAAATTTTTAAACAAACAAACAAACTGCCAAATCGCCCGTGCAGGAAGAGGAGATGAGAGGGAGAGCCACGTGTCGCACCAAGACGGTGCCACAAGGCCGAATACTATTCGCCAAAATCGCCAACGTGGATGCTGACTCTGCGCCAACTGAGTGTTGACGTGTTTGATGACTAGGATGCCTACGTGTGTGATGACTGGATGATGACGTGTCCTGCCAACTGTGCCGCTGACTCAGCTGATGACGTGGCGTGCTGACTGTACGGATGGACACGTGTCGCGATCCGATTGGTCCGTACAATGCTGACACGGATGCCACGTGGCAGATCTCGGTTGGTCCATTTCGAGTTTGTACGGACTACTGACGTCATCTTGTACGGACGCTGACGTCATCATTCACCTTCTAGTCACCAAGTCAACCAGGAGCTTTGACCGCTGATAACTTTCGCGTCCGATGTCGGATTTCAACGAAACGAACACCGTCGGAATCGTCTCGACGAGCTCTTCGACTTGACGCTGCTTCTATCGATTTCCGAAACAATCATTTTTTCTGCTTCCTGGATGCCCTTGATTCCAGTTTGACTGGCCATAACTTGCACAAATGGTCTCCTTTTTGCTCCGTTCGAGTTGCGTTGGAACCAGGACGCCGAGCTCTTTCTGATGGTGCAGATTCTGGAGAAAAATGAGACACTTCAATTTTCACTGAAATATGTCCACCGGATCATTAGAAAAGTGATATAAAGCATGTAAGGTTGAGAAAAATAGAGATATTTTGTATTCTTGAAGATTTACAATCAATAAAGTCCCTATTTTAGTGATTTTATGAGTTTTTCCAAATTTTCATTAACTTGTACGACCTGTATAGTAGTTTAAGGCCTTGAATCTTGTTGTTTAAGGTATAATTTTGAAGTAGCTTTCATTTTAATCTATTTAGGAGGGTATCCATTGAGTTTATCATTAGTTTGAACTGATTTTTCTCAACTCAGTTTGTAAACCCTCAAGATTGGGGTTTTGAGAATCTAGATAACCAATAATGACTACTCCACTGAATTTGATAGTTTAGATCAGTGGATTAAGTTAGTCTTAGGATGTTTTAGGTGTGTGTGTGTGTGTTTATCTATGCAAGTGAATTCAAGAAACAAAGGTGGAATTGCTACTATAGGGTTTTATGATGAATTTCCAAGTGAAAAGTCTGGCTCCAAGTGATGTTTTGAGAAAAACTTCTCAAATGACTGATCTAGATAGCTATTATCAAGTTACAACACATACTTCAAAATCAATAGTGACTCTCTTGGAACATGTGCATCAAAAATGACCTTCTTCGTTGTCCCCATTAAGCTAACTAGGCCTAATTTACAAAGGAACATACCTTTAAACATTCAACAACCCCCCGAACTTGTTGGGGCAGCAATTTTCATGTATCCAAACTCTTAGATCCATAATTTGTCTCAGGAGAAACTCAGTCCACCATGCAAAACCAAAAAACCCTTATTTTATGCTAGTATGAGGAGGGTTTATTCAAAGGAATGGTTCCACACCTTACCAGAAAATTCCACCACCTCAGAACTTCTTAAAATCACCTGCAAAAACTCAAAAGACAATCACACAACCTCTATATGCAATATTTTATCAAACCCTAGGGTGAAACCTCATTTTTCATGCCCTTTTCCATCAAAATCTACAAGGGCAGCAACACAAACCCCATAAAACTTATTCCCTTTCACCAAATAAGCACCCTAACATCAAAATAGGTTTCTAAATATGTATTGGGTCTGTGGAAACACAAAGAGATTGAAAAAGAGAACACAATCACCTTGTACGAAACCGTACAGTTCAAGGAAACATCAAATTTTTGGTAAAAATACAGAAAAATGCAAGGAAACAATGAATTTTATTGATCTTCTTCTAAGTAAATGGTACATTTATGCTAGGCATGGTACATTTACATTAGGCATGGTCCTCTTTTGCAACCAAACACGCAGAATTGCTCTGAGGTATGTTCAACCGAATCGATCCCTTAAGGATCCAAAGTGCTAAATGGCTGCAAACTTCATCATATTGTTACTCGAATACCATGACGCTTAGAAAATTCTTGTCTAATCCTACAGGATTGCGTTGGGCCCCTCTACAAAAACCTCTCTTGGTTTTGGCTATCTCAAAGTGGTTTTCTCGTGGTGGCGGATTTTCACTTGATGGAAAAAGCGTCAAATGCAAGCAGTGCAAAGTTGCAAAGTGGTGCAACTTTCATTCTACAACTTGTGTGACCAAGTGGAATATTCCAATACATTTGAATAGGTATTTTTATGCTAGGAATGGTCCTCTTTTGCACCCAAACACGCGGAATCACTCGGAGGTACGTTCAACCAGATTGATCCCTTAAGAGTCCAAAGTGCAAAATGGGTGCAAACTTCAGCATACTATTACTCGGATACCATAATGCTTAGAAAATTCTCATCTAATCCTGTAAGATCATGTTGGGCTCCTCTACAAAAACCTCTCTCGATTTGGCTATCTCAGAGTGGTTTTCCCATGGCGGTGGATTTTCAGTTGATGGAAAAAGTGTCCAATGCAAGCAGTGCAAAGTTGCAAAGTGGTGCAACTTTTGTTCTGCAATTCGTGTGACCAAGCAGACTGTTCCAATGCATTTGAATAGGTATGTTTACTTTAGGCATGGTCATTTTTCACACCCAAACACGCGGAATCGATCTGAGGTACGTTTCACCGGATCGATCCCTTAAGGGTCCAAAGTGCAAAATGGCTGCAAACTTCAGCATGTTGTTACTCGGATGTCGTGATGCTTAGAAACTTCTCGTCTAATCCTAAAGGATTATGTTGGGACCCTCTACAAAAACCTCTCTCGGTTTTGGCTATCTCAGAGTGGTTTTTCCGTGGCGGCGGATTTTCACTTGATGGAAAAAGTGTCAAATGCAAGCAATGCAAAGTTGCAAAGTGGTGCAGCTTTCGTTCTACAACTCGTGTAACCAAATAGACTATTCCAACACATTCAAATAGGTATTTTACGCTATGACTGGTCCTCTTTCACACCCAAACACGCGGAATCACTTCGAGGTACTTTTAACCAGATCGATCCCTTAAGAGTCCAAAGTGTTAAATGGCTGCAAACTTCAACTTGTTGTTACTTGGATACCGTGATGCTTATAAACTTCTCATTTGATCCTAAAAAATAATGTTGGTCCCCTCTACAAAAACCTCTCTCAGTTTTGGCTATCTCGGAGTGGTTTTCCCGTGGCGACGAATTTTCACTTGATAGAAAAAGTGTCCAATGCAAATAGAGCAAAGTTGCAAAGTGGTGTAACTTTTGTTTTGCAACTTGTGTGACCAAGCGAACTGTTCCTACATGCCCGAAACGGTATTTTTACACTAGGCATGGTCCTCTTTCACACCCAAACACACGGAATCGCTCTGAGCTACGTTCCACCAGATCGATCCCTTAAGGGTCCAAAGTGCAAAATGGCTGCAAAATTCAGCATGTTGTTACTCGGATATCGTGATGCTTAGAAGCTTCTTGTTTGATTCCACAAAATCATGTTGGGCCCCTCTACAAAAACCTCTCTCGGTTTTGGCTATCTCGGAGTGGGTTTCCCGTGGCGGCAGATTTTCACTTGATAGAAAAAGTGCCAAATGCAAGAAGTGTAAAGTTGTAAAGTGGTGCAACTTTCGTTCTACAACTCGTGTGACAAAATGGATTGTTCCAACGCATTCGAATAGGTATGTTTATGCTAGGAATGGTCCTCTTTCGCACCTTAACATGCGAAATCACTCTGAGCTACGTTCAACCAGATCGATCCCTTAAGGGTCCAAAGTGCAAAAGGGAAGCAAACTTTGATAGACTATTACTCAAAAACCGTGATGCTTACAAACTCTCCATCTGAGCCTATGAGATTGCATTGGGCCTTTCTACAATAACCTCTCTCGGTTTTTGTTATCTCAGAGTCGTTTACTTGTGGTGTCCAGTTTTCATTTGATGGAAAAAATGTCAAACGGAAGTAGTGTAAAGTTGCAAAGTGGTGCAACTTTTGTTTTTCAATTCGTGTGACCAAACTAACTGCTCCAATGCATCCCGATAGGTAGGTTTATGCTAGGCATGGTCTTTTTTCGCACCCAAACACGCAGAATTGATTAGAGTTGCGTTCAACCGACTTGATCCCTTATGATGGCATGCAAAACAATGGAAAATATAAACATATACATGATGGTTGAGAAGTCTGAGTATTCCACACAAAAAGTGTATGATCATTGGTGTAGAGCACCTTGTTCCTCCATTTGATGAAGAAGGTCTAGTTCAGTGGTTTTAGTCATTATAATGTCAAATAAGGCCATAGCCCATTCTGTAATCTGGCTTTTAGTTTTGAGTTAGTGTGGTGTCATTTGAGTCAATTATGTAAGTATAAATAAGAAAATAGCATTGGTAAAGGCATTGGAAGAGATTACTAATGCTACCCTTGTTCAAAATTCAAAATTTAGGCCTTAAAAGCAAGGCTAGACGAGGTGAAAAGAAGAAATTGCTTGAGAATAAGTTAGAATAGGTTGGAAATTGGGTGAGGTTGTGGAGTTTGATGTGTTCAAATGGTTTGCAAGGACAAGGGAGGTCAAATATATGTTTTGGCATGATGCCCTAATTGGGAATAGAGGGGTTTTGAATGAAAAAGAGAGGCTTGAAGGAGTAAAAGTGGGTAAATTTAAGGGGTAGCATAATTTGGTGGTCAATTAGGTTTGTGCAGGTAGAATGAAGAGTGTTGGAAGAGGTTTTGAGGTTGTATGATGTCTGGATATGGGATTTTCAATAAACCCTAGTGAAATTTCAAAAAAGTGAGGGTTTAGAGGATAGTGGGCTTAGAGGGCCAATCGCGCCCTAAAAATTATGGATTTTGTGGATTTGCAGACTGGTAAATGCTGCCCAATGGTGTTTTGCAATTGGAAGAGTGATTGAGATCGTGTTGCTTTGTTAAATAGACCTATTCGAGGGTCTAGGACAATGTTGAGTCCATTTCTTATTTGTATTATAAATTATAACTTGCTTTCTCCTGAGTCCATTTCGTATACAAGAAATAATATTGCAAAAAGTTGACATATAAATCTTTCGAAGTGTTTATATGGTGACGCATCAAGAACATATTGGAATATTTTTATGAATCATTTCATGGAATACCAATTGAAAACGTTTTTTTTTTCTTTTAGATAAAGTTGTTTAGCATCAATCAATTAATATTCAAGACAAACCATGAAGGACAACAATGATCAATGCTAGGGCTAACCAATTAATAAGTATAAACGTGAATAATTCAAGAATGTACATGTGAATAAGGGAAGCACAAGTACTCAAAAACATGTAAGCCTTGAAGTATACACGTGAATATATAGTATACACAAATTAATACAAAGTATATGCACGAATGTAAGGTATATGCATGAACACACACAAGTCACAAAGTATACATTGGAACACACACAAGTCACAAAGTATACACGTAAGTTGTAAAGTATACACTTGAATACATGTAACTCATATCTATTGAACCATCAATTTAGAATGCAATTATGGACACCATCGATAAAAAAATATTTGTATTAACCAAATAACCATGTAAGCATACATCAATATATGTCGATATAAGTATGAAATATATGTACAAAATAGCCATATAGGATTATGAGAATGCCATATAGGCATACAATGTCAAATATGTCCAATACAAAATATGTACAAAACTGTCATGTAGGCATACAACAAAGGGCTCTGGAATCAAAAGTCATTGCTCTCCATGCTCTAGAAATAAATTCTTTCCCTTTTCTTGTCGATCGGATGGCGATAGTTCTATCACTTGTTTGTGCTGCGCTTGAGGAGTGCTCCTATTGCTCCTCCTAGAGTTTAGTTCATGGTGAAGTTTTAACTATTACAATAAGAAGTAAAGACATGAATATATAGAAATTACATTATAAAAAATGATATATTTGACAAAATAATCACTTACCGCAATCTCATGATCTCTCTCCATGAGGGAAATATTCAGACGTCCATGCTCAGGCATGCTCTAGCCCTGTATAAACCATCCAAATAGAAATTAAACTATGAATCAATAATGGTTTTATTTTTCACTAACGAACATCTATAACAATGAATGTAAATTGAAATTTACTAATTTTCCTCATCCCTCCCCTGTCAGAGCCATCGAGGATTGTATAGCAGATGAAACACTGATTTGCATTGCCCTCGTCACATTCAGAGGTGTTTTATTTTGAAATATTTGAAAATAAAACAACAAATTATTCAACATAATCAACGATGTGCATATAAACTACACAAATCTATTAAGTACAATTCATTAGTTAAACTCTTTATTCTATTACCTCTGTGTAGGTTTGAGTAAATCCACTAGCACTAGGAGGTGTTCCCTCGAAACCTCCAATATTAGCCTATTCAACATCCAATATCACATATTAAAATACCATTCGCAAAACAATGCTATTAACAAGTAATAAATTTATAATTGTTTACTAGTTACGTACCCCACTGATAGGTGTACTGCAGAAATAAGTAGGTGGAGGGATGGTGTATCCAGTCTTAAAACTGTGACCCTACAATTTTATTAAAATCATAAAACATTTTTAGTTAATCTTGCATTTCAAAATCGAAATTTAATAAATTAAATTCAATGAACATGCTAACTTTTACCTGACTATCAATGCCATACGCCTCATGCAAAATGTTAGCTGCCCTCTCCATCTCCATAGTTGCAGATGGATCCTGCGTAGCAACCTCCTGAGTTTCGGTGGGTTCATATGAACAAGTCACCCCCGCAAGATTGACACATGGGTTCGAAGGCCACCACTCAAAGACTCCCCTAGATGGCATTGTAGAATAGGGCTAGTATGGTGGATGACACTCTGGGTCAAAGTGTTGATCGCCTGCAATGTCTCTACATTGGCACCCTCCTTTGCAATGGAAGGCATAACAAAGTGCTCACGAGGCGGCCTAGCGAGAGCTTGTCTCCCTTGCCGCGTAGAATCAATCTGTGCACTAGGTCTATCCTGAGCCGGCCCCCCACCTCTCCCCTGGAAGTCCCTCATATCAAAATAATTTTGGATTTTGTTCAATATGAACTCACTGTATAGTTTCCTAAGGAAATATTGCGGGACTTCACAATTGTTGCACGGTGGGTAATCAAAGACCATGTACCACCTATCATAAAAATGGTTCCTAATCTATTGGTGGTGGCACCAATGAATAGGAAACCTCTTCACATTGAGGGTAAGATTTTGATTTGTGCGTGGGTTAGTGAATAATGAGCACAAATCACCTTTTGTAATTTTTAAATCCTTTACATCTTTATATGATAGTTTATCCGCATAATAAGCCCTAGCCGCCTGCCTCCTATCTTGCCATCCAGTTATTTGTTTGCTAATTGAATCTACATTTTTTAACATATCTTTCAATGAACTTGCTAGGGTCATTCTTTTTGCGGTTGAACCATTTGGATCACTCAACCTACTTATTAAATCCTCAAATGTGTTTTTTTTTTCTTTCTCAATTTCACTCATTAAATTTTGTTGAGTGCCAGGAGGGGGTTGGGTGATTGGAGGAGGAGGTTGTTGTTGTGGTTGATTTTGTTCTTTAGGATTTGGTTGCTCTTCTTGTTGATGATTTTGAGGGTTTGCAGGTTGATTTGCATCTCCTAAAAATTCAAAAAAAACTATATCAAATACAACCTAAAACTAACAAATTCAACCTAAAACTAACAAATTAAAAACAAAAAGAAAACAATCCTTACCTCTCACACCTCCTCGTCATCATGGTGCCATCGTTGCGAAGAAATAGCAACCGTTGGTGAAGATTTTTGCACAATGCCTCCTCCTAGAACATGAGTACAAAAAATGGGAGTTTTGGCCATAGGCACAACAAAAAACACAGTCGAAATGAAGAATGAATGATTTTCATTTTTTTCTTTTCTTTTAACATGTCATAACATGAGCGCGTTATAACGCACTCACGTTATAAGATGCTCACGTTATGAATTTTCAAAACTTTTTTTTGAAAGTGGCCACAAATTGGCTACCCATCTCCATGCACCTGCCCAAGTGATCCCACCTATGGTTGCAATTAAATAGCAATTCAATCTCAATAGGTAATCCAACCTATGGTTCCAATCAAATACAAATTCAAACTCAAGTGATGAACTTAATCACATAGGTGAGTCTCAACCTTGGTATATCCTCATCTCGGTTATAGTCAATAATCAACAAACAACTTGATTTGGTAGGTTAATTTAAACCTATGTTATTTTAACAAAGCTCAACTACATAACCCATCCAAGTAGGTTATTCTCAACCTATTGGTTCCAATGGTGTTCAAGTAAATATTCCAACCTAGTAGGTAACTCTTCACCTAGGGTTTCAATATACTTCTCGACCCAAATAGGTTATTCCAAACCTAGGGTTTCGTTCGAGAGCAAGGTAATGATTGAAAGTGATCATTCAAGTAAAAATAATTGATGTGGTTTGCATAACGTCGCATCCTATTTTTCATACCTTCACTTTTCTTGCAATGCTAACCCTAACATTCCCAAGGTTTCATAGCATAATAACCTATAGTGTCAAATCACTTCCTGACATTGATACATTTCACTTTATACATGTAGTATAGACTATCTATGTATAGAAACATCATCAGAATACCCATATAGGGTATATTAAAGTAATAACCTAAAAGATATGTTTCTCAAGCAAGTTCATGCGAGTAACTTTGTATCATATAAATTCTCAAGCTATTCATACTTCATTTATCCTAATATATAGTACTATACATGTTATCTAATCACTCCTTATAATGGAGTAAGTACAAACCCTTATAATAAGATCAAAAATAGATTATTTTCCTTTCCATAAGAAAATAGTACAATTCACTATGCAAGCATTCTCATGCAATTCCAAACAAATCAATCAAGACATTCATTCTTTCATAACAAAAGACAAATAAAAGGAGAATAGATTCTCATGCTTGTTGATCACTTAACCCAATAGACTAATTTGATTCCCAACCTTCCAATGCCAGCTTTCTAGGATTCACCTCAAATTACTATAAACACTCAATGCAATATCTCACAATAACCTCCTTCTCTAAGCTCTCACAAAATAACTCTATCTCAAAAAAATTATAGCTCTAGAATGAAAAAAATAGATTGTAACTTCAGAATGGGCATCCAAAAGAGAGAGTTGGCTCATCTATTTATACGAAATAATGAGACATTGATGCCTAAGGAAATGGTAATCTAACTACACCATTCAAGCATGCAAGTTGACTTAGCATAAACAGAAAAAGGTGGCAACATTCTGAGTAAATACTCCGCTTGGTAATCAACAGATTGACCTCCTTGCATGCCAGCAATACTTGGCTTAATCAATCATGTACATGTTCTAAAAATGAGAATCAAATTTCAATTATGAAAGAATTCTAATTGAAACAGAGAATTCATAACATGGTGCCAAGTTTACAACACCTTCCCTATTCATATGCTTGCTGTTTAAAACAGTGAATAAATCAGACTCCTCATGACTGCATGGTTAAAGCATTCGACATACATCTTATAAGTCAAATTCCCTATTTATAACGCTACTTTATTCAGACTCAGTCGATGGTCATTCCATGTATTTTAGACAAGTTGACTTTGTCTTACATGTTTATGCAACACCTTATCATTGATTTCACTAAGCGCTTGCAGCGTTGCCATGATTCATTCCTATCTGTGCTTTATATGCGCATTGCATCTAAAACATGGACTTGATTCTCCATTTAATGTTTATTCGCTGTCCAAGACATCCCATGCATTGGCTTTGTATTCTACAAAGGTTCTGTTAAATGCTTTAAGCACCCATCAATAATATTCTATATCAATACGCAACATACTCACTATACTTTTCTCACTAATTATATGCTATGCACAATAGATATTTCCACCGCATTTTCAATGGTCATATATGTAGCTTTATGTGTTGCTTATATTTATTTGGAATATGAAACTTTATATGCATACTATGCGCTATGTATAAATAATACAACACTTGAATAATAACAATTAATCATTCATATTTATATATATATTCTATATATAATATAATATATACAAACATATATAATATATATATGTTAACTTCAAAATGTCTCACTTGATAATCGAATGCACATAATCACATTCACATTTTCCATATAATAATAGTAATGATGTGCTGGTGTATATATATCTATATACACACATACCTATATATGCTTATATCGAATATATACCATCGTCTTGACAATCAAACACACACATACGTTTATACATATATACACATATTAATGTATATGTATACATATATCGTATATACACATAGCTCAACACCAATATCCATATCTTCGTCGATAGGTATACACATTAAGCGTATATACACATGCACACACACACATATATATATAATTGATTCCCTGTGCATGTATGCTCGTGAGTATTTCTACTCATATATGTATAAACACAATTATGCTCTCATGTACAAGTCATTATATATACATATCTATATGTATAATTTTAATGTTCATACAGATCGACATAAAGAAAACTTATTCCCAAAGCCCAAGACTCAAAGATTCAATCATGACAACTTGATCAAACAATCAAAGTATAAAAGACATTGCTCAAGCATTTATCACAAACCATGAATATTCCTAATAGAAATCATGATCTTGTCTAATGCGAACACAACATGTCTAGAGGATGAATTACTAATTCCCAACACTATGAATTGACTCAACCATTCTATTGTGAGTGTGTGTAAGTTCAGTTAAGTTTCGTTAGGGGTTACCTGGCTTATCCCTTCTCCTGAGTAATACTTCCCCTCCCTTCCAGAGGATTGAACCTATCCCTGCAACCAACTTATTACAACACCAAGGTAGTTAGCATTCATAATAAATCCACAAGCATCATAAAACATTAGCGTATTCATAACATGTTCTTCATTGATGTAAACATAATTACTCTTCCAAAGTAATAACATCTTTAATACCTATTCCAGTATTTCATTCATTTAACAAACATATCAAAATCATGGTTGCATTTATCATCCTATTTTCCTGTGATGGTAAAAGTAACTCAATAACAACAAGAAAGGGTGTGACATTACAATCAACTTATATTGACTAACCACTCTTTTAATCAATCAATTCTCTTAACTCTCACTCACTCCAAGTCTTATGATCAATCAATTGACTTAACTCTTCAATCAATATCTCATGCAACCAGTTAACTGGAATCCTACAACCAGTTGCAGTCAGTTAACTGGGCAATTGGTTCCTCTCATTCATTCTCAGCCTTTGATCTTAAATCAACACTTCTTAATCCAGGCCGTTTATTTTAAATTTCTTAAAATCTATAAAACATCCTTCATCCTTCTCACAAAAAAACTAAAAATCTAGAGAATTTGTAGAAAGGTCATGTCAAATTGACTATTGAAGCAAATTGAGCAAACATATACTTGCATACTAGATTGGTATCACACTTTTGCAATCATGGAGGCTTCGTGTTGAATCAAGCAATCCAACATCCATCTTCAACACGAATAAACTCAACCATGGGATGGTATGATTATATTTTTTGAATTCATTGTGTATTTCATTCGTTTATGTTAACCTTACTTGTTTCGATTCTTAAGCTTTGCAATTACATTTCATGGGTAAGTGGGCATTGTTATCTTGTTTTGAATTGATTTGAATTCATTTCATTGTTACTAATTTGTTGATCCATATTCCCCTTACACATTTTGGCATGCCCGGTGGGACCTAGGTCCTTAACTCTAACATTCTCATCCAAATTTTTATCAAGTTGCAGGTTTATGGACACAATCATCTTTTACAGGGGTCGTCGTGAATTGGGTCATTGTCCTTTTGGAATCTGGGCGCATTCGTCTCATTTTTGGGTCACTATTGCATGAATCCGACTACAGTCATCCTATTTCTAGGTCGCTATTGTAGGAATCTGGTCATGATTGTTCCATCCAATAGAGTGTTTTTAATCTTGCATGTTATAGAGCTGCTAGCATCTCAAAAGGAAGGTTGCTATTAAGCATAAAATGTGCCACGATCATCCTAGTTTTGGGTTGTTATTGTTAAGAAAAGAGCTTCTATTGTAAAAATAGGGTCGCTACTGTCTGGCAATCAAGACTTTTTATACCCTATCTTCAAAGGGTCATATATTGGTCATACAGAAGGATTTTTCAATGCTTTTTTGAAATGGGGTAGAATTTCATGCTCTTTGCAATGGTGCAGGTGGTTTTCAATTTTTGTATAGTTAAATTTTCCCTTGATGCACCTAAAGTTAACTCACATTGCAATTTGGTCTAGGTTGTAGGGTTTTGATGCTTAATCAATTGTTTAACCCTAACATCTTCTTGTATTCTTGATTTCATCTACCATTTGTAGCATGAAGAATCTAAAAAGTGTTTATTAACACTCATTTTGATGAATGGTTCAAGACTCTTAAAATCTTAAACTACTAGTGCATTTTCTTGCAGAAGATTTTTCAAGATCATTTTTATTTTTAACCATTTGTATGGATGATTTTAAGTCTTTAAACATTTACATTTGGTGCTTTAAAATGAATTCATTTTCCCTTGGGGCACTAAAATTAGACAATACAACTTGAACACTTTGATTTGGTGCATTAGAACTTACCTAAAATCTTCACATTTCATTTTCGTGCTTTTAAAACGTGAATTGCTATCTACAAACATTTCGTTTGGGCTTAAAAATCTGATTGCAATGACAACAAATTGATTTACATAATCTCTATGAGTATTTCAAGTCTCTAATATTTGAATTTGGTTCTTTTAAAACACAAATTGATATCTATAACATTTCATTTGGGCTTTAAAATCTAATCGTGATGAATTATCCACCGTGTCTACCGTGATTGGCAAACCAAGTTTGTATCCTCTCCCCCTGCATCTCTCGACGATCTTGGGTGACGAGAAACAATTTGGGCTCTTTACATTTTTGTGGTCATCATTCCCTTTTTAGATAGGGCCTTCCTACGAGACACATCCCAAAAGGAGAACTCAAAGGTGACCTAAAGCGGGTTTTCCCTCGAACCACTATATAAATAAGTTAAACAAAAACCAAGATTTAACTAGTGAGTACCTTGCCGATAGTGCCATTCAGAAAGGGGAGGTACCCAAGTGGTATATAACACCCCTAGTAGGATTGGTTAAAGCCTTAAGTGGCTTACTAGACACTTGCAAGGCGTCAATTCCTCGAGCAATGACTAAACACCTTATTGTAGTTACCCATCTTATTGATTGACCGTGTTATTGGCAAAAAATTTAGTGTAAGGGATGTGTATCGTACCTTGAATTTTTACTCACCATATGAACTCCCTTGAGATGAGATAGAAATCCCCGACTTAGCATAGCTACTTGTAGCTTTATGGGGAAAGGCTGATTTGGGTTATCCTTCCATGCCAAGAGGCTCCTATCTTTCCTCTGTCACAAAAAAATGAGTGTATATACCCCTTTGGGTGTCCCTACCCTTGAGTTGAAGGATATTCCAAGTTTTGGACTTGAAAGTGTTACCATTGGCTTTGACCTTAGGGATGAAAATGCTTTCAAGAAATGTTTTCGATGTGTTATTACTAGTGTAAATTGGGCTGATTTTGGCCTATCAACATTCAAAACATTACGTTCAATTCATACACTTTGTTTGTTGTGTTTTATCACTTGCTATATCTTAAAAACATTGTCAGACATTAGATCCAACAAACATCAAAACTTGCAAACCTATCAAACAAACTGCCATAAAAAAAACTAGAAATTGTTGAAACAGAGTTGCTACTATGTCAATTTTGCCACTACTGTTTCAAAACTTTACCACTATCATTTCAAAATATTACCACAGTCAACCTAACATCTACTTGCTATTGTGCATTTAACTACTATTGCTATCATTGGTTGCGTTACAGTCACTGTCAAAACAAAGTCACTTCTATAAACTTTGTTGCAATTGTCCTAAAATAGAACTGCTATTGTTTTAAAATCTTGTCACCATTGTCTAAATTCTTTCCGCTATTTTCCTACTTGTAGGATTACCTCAAAAAAATTTCAAACAACTTATTTTAAAACATTGGCCTAAAAAAATATTCATTTGTCAAAGAACATTGTCATCATTGGTCTGTACTTACGCAATCCAACATCACCATCCTTCACTTTGGACTTGGTTTACATAAGGTTCATGACTACCATCTGTTGGACACAACACCAAAATCAACATTTACACCATAGCATATCAACATCCTTCAAACATCACCAAATCAGCAACCAAACATCAACCTAGTCTTGAACACATATTGAACACAAGAAATCAAACCATTATCTTGACTATTGTTTTTAGACCAACCTTTACTTGCAACCTCATAGCTAGTTCAAGTAAAGAAAGCACCATATCCTCTAAGACATAGAAAAACATCGATTTAAGTCTTGTGAACTTTTGTCTTCTAAACTAGCATCAAATCAAAACATCAAACATCATGTTTTATTTACCAAACAACACCCAAAATTAGCTCATCTCCTCATCATAGGGTTGAGTAGCAAAATCTTACCATCCAACATCAAACTTGATTCTCCAACTATCCCAACATCAATCCATAACAAACAACCAATAACCTTTGTCCAAAAGGTATACACACATCCCCTTTCTACGTCATTTTACCAAACCAAATCTCAAAACACATCATTTCATTTCCATAAGTTGTTATCTCAAAATTACCAAGGTCTTTTGAGTTCGTTTGTGACTATGAGATCCCAACACAAAAAGAAAATGAAAGCCAACAAAAGTAGCTCTATTGTACCAATCACCAATGCCACCAATGAGGAAACTCAACCATGGGGTTACTATCCTAGGACATACTCAACTCCCAAAGAACAACCAATGTTTAAAGCACAACCAAGTCAACCACCTAGTGAGGATGACATACACCTTAAACATCAAGACTGGTTTGCTAGGCAACAAGATCAACGTCCTAATCATATAGACATGATCATAGACGAGTATGATAGTGATAAGGAAATCACTAATGAAGTTCTTTTAGAGCACTCCCAAGATCCAAAACTGTAGATCTACTAATGGACAAGATGATTGGGAAGGATCCTAACACATATTTCCTCAAGCTAGCACAAAGTGGAAAGCTACCTACAGACTTTAATGTTGAGATTCTTAAGGATCCCAATCTCATTCCTTTGGGAGACCGATCGGTGGTAAGATAAATACCCAAAACAATGGTATATCCCAAGATACCACCATTATTCTCAAAAGAACATATCAATGATCAATATTTCCCACAAAATGTGGAGAACCCACTGCATAGACATCCTTCACAAATTGAACAAGCTGTGGTAGCTCAACATGCTCAAGAAAATCCAAACATATTGACAAGTCAAAGAATGCCACCACATAATGTTGAAACTAATAAAATGGGACCCAACATATATGAGACATCTTGGAACACCCAACAACAAGGTCTTAGTGGTAATATGCAAAACATGGGAAATCTTCCACCAAGGCCACAACAACATGTAGTGAACCAACAAGGCAACAAACCTTTGCAACCACAACTACATGTTAACAACCCACCTCAAGGACAACACATGTATCAACATCCACCACAATATCAAATCATGTATCAAGGAAATGTTTAAAATCAAACTCAATACATGCATCAACAACAATAATATGATCCTAACACACAATATCAATATGGATCACCGTCTACTCAAAATCCTCAACATCAAACGTGTGTTTCGGCACCACCAAATGTCAATACCCAATATCAAATGTATATTCAACTACAACAAAACACACACCTAAAAAATCAAGCACCCAATCCTCCACAACAGAACAATGGTGCACAACAACCTCCATCATAATACCAAACCTACACACCTCAACAACAACACAACATACTTCAACAACAACACAACATACCTCAACAACAACACAACGTACCTCAACAACAACACAACGTACCTCAATAACAATACAACATACCTCAATAACAAAACAACGTACCTCAACAATAACAACATCATACCCTCAATACACAACACACCCAAATATGTACTCAAGGACCCAATCCATCATCCTACACCCACAACATGGCCCAAGGGCCATCATATATACAAAACCCACAATATAACTCACACAACATTATGAGGCAACAAGGTTATAACGTCACTCCTTATCAAACAAATGTACCAAGTGATGGTGTAACCTTACAAATCCAAAATCTCAACCAAAGGATATCGGACATCCAAATTGGAAATCTGAAGAAGAGCTATGATTTACAAGACATATGTCCATATCCCTTTGATTGGTCTATCTCTATGACACCCTTCCCCAAAAACTTTGAAATACCAAAATTTGACTAATACAGGGGAAGAGGAGATCCAATAGAGCATGTACAAGAAATCTCAGTAGCTTGCATGGATGTATAACATAGTGATACCTATTTAATGATGATTTTCCCATGAACTCTCAATGGTGCCGCTATCGAGCGGTTCTGTCATCTACAACTTGGTATCAAAACCTTTGATGATTTGTTAGAAAAAATTGTCAATCATTTCTCATACAACATAGAGAAAGATATAACGGTCCCTAATCTATAGAAAATAAATGAAGCTAGGGGAACCATTTGCTTCATATCTACAGAGATGGAAACATAAAGCTAGCAAATGAAAATGGCTTGTTCTCGAGAAAAATCTCGTAGAAATCTTTGTTTCCAATATACAAGTGGACATTAGCTACCACACCATGTTGTGCCCTAGTAATTTTGAAGAAACCATAAAAAAGGGTTTACTCATCAAAAGAGCTCTCATAGCCAAGGGAGTCATTAAGCTATATAACAACAAAGATCAAGCTTAATGACAAACATAAAATATGGGAAAAGAACAAGAACGTTACCAACGATGGAGTGGTAGATGTGAAATTTGTGTGAAACATACAACCACCTAGAAATCCACATAACAATGTCCAAGAAGCTCAAGCAAACTACCCCAAAAACAACGCTCAAAACAATCAGCTTACGTATCATCAGAATAACCAAAAAAATAACCAGCAAACAAGTCAAGGGCATGATATTCAAAGAGGGTCGTTGAGGTAGAATAATCAAACTAGGAGAAAATTCACTCCATTGGGAGAAAATCTTGAGGTAGTTATGCATAAAATCATCCAAAAGAACCTTATCAGACTTCCTAATCCTGATAAACCAACTTATGAAAAACCAAACTTCAAACCCCCTTGGTACAATGAGAATGATCGATGTGAATTCCACAAGATCAAGGGTCACATAACAAATAACTGTATGAGACTTAAAAAACATCGTACAAGACTTGATAGAAAAGGAGAGGTTGACATTGAAAATTGTCCTAGGCCATCTGGTAATAGAGACATGGGAATCCACAAGGATTCACTCCCTGATCATTTTAGGGGAAATGAAAAAGGTAAGGTACAAGATTACATAAAAAGGAAACTTCACCTACGACGAAGTCATAGGAACCATTTGTCAAGCCAATCAAAATATCAATGTCATGACCATACTAGGAAAAAGCCCCAAATGCAATGTGACTACATGAAGAAGAAAGTTCATGATCCGAGGAGCCCCACTTCCAGCCAAAGTCATCGTTAAGCCTTCCACTGACTATAGCATTGTTGACCAATTGAAGAAAAATCCAACATTAATCTCTATCCTTGAGCTTTTAAAATTATCACCAGAACATAAAGAGATCCTAAAGAATTATCTCATTGAATCTTTAGTGCATAATGATCTTAATGCTGATCAGTTTCAAGCCATGGTTGGAACCATCACTTCACCCCATCACTTGGTCTTTTCTGAAAAAGACCTTCCACAGTCAAGCATTGTATCTCAAGGTTTGTGTCCATAAACACAAAATCAAGAGAGTCCTAATAGATGGGGGTGCAGGTTTAAACATATGTACCCTAAAAATGGTAAAACAGTTGGGATATTCTGATGAGTGATTGACAAGAACAAGAGTATCACCATAAGGTCTTATGATGATATCGAGAGAAACTATAAGGGATCAATAAAACTTCCAATACAAGTAGGGCTAACAATAGAAAAAACAACTTGTGAGGTATTGGATCTTGAGTTTCCATATAACCTTCTCCTAGGACATTTGTGGATCCATGCAATGCAAGCGATCACTTCCTCATTTCATTAATGCTTAAAATTTCCTTACAATGATAAGGAAGTTATAGTATATGCTGACCCTGAACCCTTCCATTATTGCTCAAACTTGGAGAAGTACAAAAATCTCCTTCAAATACCTAGTAATGATATATCATTCCACTCATTTTCCTATGTCGATCTAGTATCACTTCATCCTCAACTCCATCTACATCAACTGATCCTCCAAAATCTAAACTCAAGATCCAAGTGCTTGACAAGGGCTATGGAGAATACCATTTCAAACAATCCTTCTGCATTGGGGAGCTTCCCCTGTCACCAAAATCCTACAGGCAACCAAAGGAAATAAAGCATGTTCAAGCTATCACATATGAATTCAAACCCACTATCTTCACCAAGTGGGGAGACATGAAGGATGAAGTGGTATTCAAAGAGGACCTCTCATCATGGATCTATAAATAAGAACAAGAGGAACAAGAATAGCTACATCCCCTTCCTGTGGATCTTAGCAATAAAGGTTATTGGATAGTAAGAAATATGGGATACACTGAAAAAGGTAGCCTTGGTCTACATGAACAAGCCATAAGAGAACCCATCATAATAGAACAATGCAAGAAGAACATGTGACTAGGTTATGGTTTGATAGACGTGGTTACCCCAAACATTGAAATGACCTCTTATCAAAAAATAGCTCCTTCTATTATCGTTGAAACATTGGATAAATACAATCTTATTGACAATGACCTAACAATCACATACCTATTTGAAGACTTTGGCATAATACCATCACATTCAAACCTACATCTAATGTAACAACCACGTCAGATAAACTCAATATTTCCACTATTTAAAAAAAAAAAACAAGATGATAAGGTTTATTTTACCATTACAAATAAATGACACATTCCCAAAAATTCCAATCTGAAAACCAATAATTATACAAACTTTTGTAATTATGCAAAACACTAAGTAAGTGTTGTTCACCACCCAACAGTATTGGCATCATGAAGCCGCGTGGACTCTAGCCAATCCCCCGAGCAAGTAAGGACTACAATATAAAATCAATTTACTATTGATTGTCAATATCTAAGTTTTATTAAAAGTGGGTATGCAACCCTTTATAGGATTTCACTTCCTAGACAATTCCACGCTGGTTGCCACCCACTTAGGTGAAGCAAGGATGATAATTCAAAATCTAAAGAAATATTAATTGGACTTACTGCAAGGGAGTGATAAAGAAGAACTTGATTGGAAAGGCTTTCATGATTACCCTACACTTTTATTTGCTACATCTTACTCCAATGATTATGTCAAGTTAAGAAAGAGCACATATTTGGCATTCAAGTGAAGGATGGAAAAGAGACATATGACGTATCACAAGATTCGTCGACAATCATGCAAGAATTTAATGGGTTGAGGAGTACCTTATAATATTAAATATACTTTTATATTAATTGAGGACTTGATATTATAATTAGCATGCCATCCAATAGGTTTTATTCCTTTTATTGAAATTAAAATGAAGCAAGAGTAAGTAAATGAACTTTAAGAATACAAATTATTTCCATGTACAAGGTATATGATAGATACTAAACAATGATATTAAGGATCAAGTTATCTTAAATCAAATAAATGCACATGATTCAATTGAATTGATAGAAATATACATTGCATTCATCAAATATACATAAAAAGATAACTGCTAACTAGATCTATTTGAAGAAGAAATGAATTCTATGTAAATTTTCTAGAAAAATGGTTCTCATTAAAATCTACCTAGTAATATAAAACATTTTCCATTAAGAAAGGAAATGTCCCATCCATCGAGAAATATAAAATATATTATTAATTCCTTGAAGAAGTAAATATATTCATAAATCTTTATATATTAAATATAACTAAGATAATTTCCATAAAAATAGAAATTGCATTCATAAGATGATTCCAATGAAATAAATTCATTAGATACTAATTCAAAATAATTCCTTTTCCCTAATGAAAGAATTTTTTTCATAAGATCTCACTCATTGTTATGTACCTAACAACAAATTATAGTTTCCATATATAAAGTTTCACTCATTAAGATATGTCCAACATTTAAGATTATTTCGTTTAAGTTTCACTCATTAGGATATGTACCACAAGGAGACAGTATACCAAAAGCATACATGATTTCCTTCCCCTGTAAAAACAATAAATCCAAGTATGAAGCACTAATCACTGGGTTGAAAATGGCCATGGAATGGAAAACTAAGGAGCTAAAAATCTATGGTGACTCCCAGTTGGTCATAAGGCAAGTCAACAACAAATACCAAACTCAATATGACAAGCTCGTGTCATACAAAAGGATGGTGGACATCTTCAAACAATACTTTCTGTTCATAATCTTTGAACAAATACCAAGGGCTAACAATAAAGAAGCTAATGTTATGGATACTATCACTTCACTCCTTGGCATACCTAAGAATGTTCCTAGATACAAATTCTTGGTGGAATAGTTGCTTAAACCAGCATTCGACATCCCAAAATTTGAACAAGTGTGTGATGTTTTTGGTCCTAACTTGCCTTGGTATGAGGACACATTTACCTATATCCAACACAGAATCATACCACCCCACCTAACAACCAATCAAAAGAAAACCTTCATATGTTGAAGGACTACCTGGTACCATGTTGAATGACGTCGAATAATTAATTAATTATTCAGGTTTAGAGAAGGGGAAGTGATTTAATTAAATTATTAATGATAACAATTTATTTGATTTAGGAGAATAGAGTATACTAGCGACACAATTAAATAACTTGTGTTTATTTAATTAACCAGGAGGAATAAAGTTAAATTAGATGAAATAGTGATTTAATGAAATAATTTAAGATTATTCAATTAATAGAGGAAAATAGAGTTTAATTATGCAAATGATGTGAAATACAATTAGATTAATGATAATGATGTCGCTAATGGAAAAATTTCATTTAGGACGTGTGATATGCGTTAGGTCATTTTTACATGTCTACATTTTTCCCCTCTTTGAGACAAAGTACTGGTTGCTTTATTTCAAAGAATTTGATGTCAAGATCAACATTTGAAAAAAATTATATGCCCCACTATGCCCTGAAAGTCAGTGGAAATATAATACAACGTTGGTCTACCCCCTTGAGAGGTTGGTCAGAAAAAATATTTTTTCAAGTCAAGCTCGTGACAAGGTTTCATTCTAGTTCAAATGCGTAGGGGACAAAAAAATTGTCTATAGGACCCTCGTTTAGGGTTCAGATGTTCTAGGGTGCTCCTAATTTTAACCTATGAGGGTTTCCAAGGTAAAAAATAGGGTTTTGGGGGGGGGGGGCGTATAAAAATATGAATTTAGGGTTCAGTTTTTCTCATTTGCACTCTTTGCTTTTATTGAGTTCTTGCCTCTGGAGATCCTGCTTTTACGATTGTCGAGTTGCAATGCCAAGGATTCTAAGTGCCCCACACCGTGTAGAGGTGGTTCATGACTTTGGGAGGCCAACTGGCGTAGGCATTGCGGTATGTATCTCTTCCTTTCCAATTTTTTAGTAATTAATGCTAGAAAAACCTTTTTAACGATAGCGTCAATTTTGTGATTTTGTCACTTTTGTCTCGGTTTTACCGCTTTCATAATTTTTGTGTTTCTACTGCTTTTGTTTTTCTTCAACACTTTCATTTTTCTTGTTTTCTATTATTTAAAATGTTCACTTTTGTTTATCGCTATCGCTTAAAATGTTTACTTTTGTTTTTCTCTTCATAAAATGATCTCTTTTGTCAATTTTGTGAGTTATCATGAAATCTGCTCACTTTTATCAATTTTGTTGCTATTGTTTAAAATAACCACTATTTTCAAAAGTGGAAATTTTTAGGTCAGTAGCGGCTAAAACTTAGGACAAAAATTTCCAAAACTTAGGATAGAAGCGGCAAAGTTCAGAACATAAGTGACAAAAATTTCAATAGCGGCCTTGTTTCTATTTTTTTCAGTTTTTCATTTAACAACAGTTTGGACAGGTTTGCAATTTTGATGTTTTGGTTGATCTAATTATGTTTGAGAATTGGCAAGTGATAAAGCAATCAATAAAAGATTATAAAACTGACCGTAATTTTTTGATGATAAGGGGCCAAAATCAAGCCATTTAAACTGGTAACATCATTGAACCATATCAAGCAATATTTATCCCTAAGGTCAAACTGGCCAATGACGACACTTTTAGGCCCACAACTTGGAAGCTCCTTCGAAGTAAGGTAGGGACACCCTTTCGAGTGTATACACTTAAGTCTTTTGAGAATGGACAGATAGGGGCCTCTAGGAATGGAAGGATGACCCAATCACCCTCTCCTCGAAAAGTTGCAAGTAGCAAGCTACAAGTAACTTATACAAGCTGAATATTTTTGTCTTGATTCAAGGGAGTTCATATGGTGAGTAAAGTTCTTTAGAGTACAATGCACATATCTTGCACTAAACCGTGTTGCCAAGTAGAATATCTCAAGTAAAGGGTGGATTTCTACTATAAATTTCTTAGTCACCGCTCAGGGGACTTAATGCATGGCTAACATCCAACAAGCTACTTAAAGCTTTAACCATTCCTACTAGGGGCCCTATATACCCAAAGGTACCTACCCATTTTGAATGACACTATCGACTAATTAATCACTGGTTAGATCTTGGTGTTTATATAACAACCTGAGGGAAATACTACTTTGAGCCGCCTTGATTTCTCTAATCTAGGATGTATCTCAAGGCAGGTCTGATCTAAAGGTGATGCTGAAAATAAATGATTGTGAAACCCAAAGTGCTTTTCGTCACCCAAGATCATAAAAATATGCAAGGGGAGAGGATACACACTTGGTTTGTCAAGGACGGTGAACACAGTATACAATTCATAGCAGTTTCTTTTTAAGCCCAAAATTTCAAGTGTGAAAAGATATCAATTTGATTTTTAAATACACCAATTTCAAAGTGTTTTAGACTTCAAACAAGATATATCAATGTGCAAATCAAAATTTATTTTCTCAATTTTATAAAACCAAATGAAATGTTTCTAATTGTGTTGTTCGTCTTAAAGGGTCAACAAATGAAACTACGTTCGCTTTTAACAACGTCAAAATGATTTTTTTTTTTAAAATTTTAGGAGCACTAATTGAAATGTGTAGTTTCCTTGTTCAATTCTTAAGCACCAAAGTGAAATATGAGATTTTCCTTGTTCATTTTTAAGAACCAATTAAAATATGAGAGGTGTAGGTTTAGTTTTAACAAGCACCAATTGAAATGTGAGAGTTTGCCTTGTTCAATTTTAAGCACCAAAGCGAAATATAAAATTTTCCTTGTTCATTTTTAAGCACCAATTAAAATGTGAAAGTTGTGGGTTTAGTTTTAAACACTAATTGAAATGTGTCTTTAACTATGAAAGCTTTAAAACTGAAATGGACTTGGATCGTTTGCCAACCCTACAATCAAACCGTTATTTTTTCTCAAGAGAACATGTGCCATACTCCTGCAAGGGCTGCACCAACAATGTTAGAATCTGCCAAACACAACAAACAGTCACTTGTTAGGGTTAGGCCGATTGAAAAATAAGAAGAAAAACCTATAAATTGAAACAAAATGAAAAACAAGACAATAGCAGCAATCTTTAGTACAGTAGCAGAATTTTTGTTTGGAACAATTGTGACCAAGTTAAACAATAGCAGTCCAGAAAAGTACGGCCATAGACCTGTTAAAGACAATACGGCCCTATCAAAATCAAGTTTTTTAGAAACCTACAAATGCAAAATAGACAATCGTGGTTAAAAGATCAATAGCGCACCTGTTTAGTACAATAGTGGTTGAAAAAAGTACAACCATGGTAAGAACATGAAAACAACCGCATGAAAATTCTAGAACTTCTATGTGAAAATTATCAAAAGTGTTTCAGAAAAGAACATCATTGTTTTGGAACCCGTAACCACTTAAATAAACTCACGAAAACATTAATGTTAAGGAATTAGGTCCCATCGGGCGTGCCAATAAATGTATGGGGGGGAAATAACATTAGAAAAATAAGCAATGAATTAAACTAAATCAATTCAATAAAAGATTAAATTCTAAAACCATACTCATTAAATGAAGTTCTAAATAACGAAATCAACAAACAATGTAATCCTATAGATAACATAAATTGAATCCAAAACCTTACAACATTACCATCCCATGTCGGATTTGTGTTTGTATTGACGTTTGGATTTCAAATTGCTTGATTCAATACAAAGCCTCCATTGTTGTTGTTGCAAAAGCTTCAATTCGTGTTGATAATGGTGACCTAGAATAAGAAGACAATAATTCTCAATGTGCTCAAGAATCATTTGCTTAGTGCTTCACTATGTAAATTCTAGATGATTTGTGAGAGGGTAGAAGAGTGTTTTATAGATTTTTCGTTTTGAGATGAACGATCGAGATTCAGTTTGTAAAAGATCATGATTGACGGTTGAGAGTCATTGAGAGGAAATAGATTGGCCATTCTTTGATTGATCGAATTAAGGATTTTAATTGCATAATCAGAGGATTTAGATTGAATAATTTGTGGGATCGAAGAAATCAGGCTGAGTCGTTAGTGGGATTGAAGAATAGATGGGTTAGTTAGGAAATAGATGGGTTAGTTAGCAAATTAGAGTGAGAAATCAGTGGTAATGATTTTCTCAATCACAAAAGGGGTGAGGATAATTAATTAATATTTAGAGATGAACATGCAAGTCATGTTTGAATTTAACAAATAAAGTTGTATTTGTTTGTTGACCATGTTGAATGATGTCGAATAATTAGTTTAATTATTCAGGTTTAGAGAGGGGAAAGTGATTTAATTAAATTACTAATGATAACAATTTAATTTATTTAGGAGAATAGGGTATATTAGCGACACAATTAAATAACTTGTGTTTTAACTAGGAGGAATGAAGATAGATTATATGAAATAGTGAATCAATTAAATAATTTAAGATTATTCAATTAATAGAGGAGAATAGGGTTTAATGATGCAAATGATGTGAAATTCACTTTAGATTACTGATAATGATTTCGATAATGGAACAATGTTATTCAAGATGTGTGATATGTGTTAGGTCATTTTTACATGTCTACAACTATCCTAGGAGATACCTTATACTTTCAAAGCCTCAATGGTACGTTACTTTAATGTATTAATGCAAAAGAAGTGCAAACTGCCTTACAAGAGGTACACGAAGGTGTTTGTGGATATCACTCTAGTGGACCTAACCTAGTCTAAAAGATACTTCGAACAGGGTACTACTAGCCATCAATGGAGCAAGAAGTAGTTTATTATTCCCAAAAGTGTCATCAATGCCAACAACATGGAGATCTAGTACATGCACCTACATAAGAGTTGCATCCTATCACTACTCAATGACACTTCTCTCAGTGGGGATTGGACCTAATACGAAAGATATCACTAGCCTCATCCAATAGGTAAAAATTCATCATCACTACTATGGAGTACTTTACAAAATGGATAGAGACTATTCCTTTAACCTATATCACAAGGAAAAAATAGCTAAGTTCATTCTTAACTATTTGATCTATCGATATGGCATCCCACAAACTATTATAATAAATAATGGAACTTCGTTTAAGAACCAAGATGTCTGCGAGATTTTCTCAAGATTCTCTATCTAAAACCGCTTTTCAACCCCATATTATCCCCAAGGAAAAAATCAAGCTGAAGCATACAATAAGACCATCATGAAAATCCTAAAGAAAATTGTTAATGATGTTGTTTGTGACTAGCACCTATAGCTAAACCCATCCTATGGGCTTATAGAACCAACATTCACACACCTATAGGTGCGACTCCTTTTTCCTTGGTCTATAGATTCAAAGTAATACTTCCTATAGAGGTTGAAGTCCCATCCATCAGAGTGTCATTGAAGGATCTTGTTAGCAACGAAGAGTATCAAGTATCTAGACTCAATGAGCTTGAACTCCTAGATGAAAGATGCTTGAGTGAATTAAACCATTTACATGCCTGTCAAAATCGGCTCAAACAAAGCTACAATAAGAAAATAAAAAATAAGAACTTTCAGGCTGGTGACTTGGACCTAAAGGAAAATCAAAAGATACAACTAAATCAAGACGAGAAAGGTAAGTTTGAAAAAAAATGGCTAGGTCCCTATATCATTATGGAAAGCTATGACTCAGAGCATATTTGTTCACTATGCCGAAAGGAGAACCTCTAGATGAACCTCTTAACAATAGTCATATTAAGAAGTTCAACACATAAGGGTATTAGAATATCCCAAGCAAAAAATTTAAAAAAAAGTAAAAAATCAAAAATCAAGAAAATAGTAGTAAAGAGAAATAAAATGTCCTTTAAGTGAAAACCACCTTGTGGTGCTTCTAGGATTGGTACCATAGTGAAAACTTGGTAAAAAGGTGCTATGTTTGAACAAGACATGCATCTTCATCTATCAACACTATCTACTATCAAAATCCACTCCATCCATAGTCATAATAAAACGTGCACCCAACCATGGCTCGATAAATAATCAAGTGTTGAACCTTGTTGCACCATCTCTATCCACCATCTATTTTTTCCACCTATCCCTAATAAAATGTAATCCTATTCCGAACTAGGGGAAACCTCCTAAACCTAGTAGTAGATTGGATCCTTGTTCATCCCATCACTTGCAAAAAACTATTGAAACAAAATAAAAAACATCCAGAAAACTATCAAAATCAAAAACATCTAGAAAACCATAAAAATCCAAAATAAAGTTGTAAAACACAAACATTGTAGGCTATCTTCAGATGAGTCGCATCAAGTCTATACAATCAAACTACATTGTCTCTACATGCAGAATATAGGTAAGTCCATCATTGATGAGCCCTTGAGGCACTAGGTTAGTTCCTTTATGTGTCCCTCTTGGTCTTTAAACTTGGTCGAAAATCCCAAAAAAATCAAATATCTTATCAAAATCCAAAAACATTCATAAAAAGTTAAAAAACTCTAAAAATAGTGTCAATCATGGTCAGTCAAACTACATAATATTTGCGCATATTTAGTAAATTCCATCATCAATGATCCCCTAAGGCGTTAGGCCAGTC
The DNA here is from genome assembly GCA_007115665.2 of Sequoiadendron giganteum. Classification (NCBI taxonomy): domain Eukaryota; kingdom Viridiplantae; phylum Streptophyta; class Pinopsida; order Cupressales; family Cupressaceae; genus Sequoiadendron; species Sequoiadendron giganteum. The sequence continues at coordinate 427,282,777 of CM021103.1, forward strand.
CCCTTAGGTCCCCTTGTTGGTCTCTAAAATATTTTGAAAACACCAAAAAATTTGAGTATCCTGAAAATATCAAAAACAACATCACATAACTTTAGAAATCACAAAAACATTCAAAAATATCTCCAAAAATCATATCTCCGTTATCACTTATCTGCAATAAACTCTTCGTCCATAATAAACAATCATTGCCTTCAACCTTTTACAACATAATCAGCAACCAAAGCAAACACAAAATCCAAAACTTCCAAGCAAAGAAACAAAACGATTGGATCATCATCAGACTAAAACAATGCCTAAGTGTTAACTACCCTGCCTTTTGAAAATCATCATCAACATCCCAACGTGTGTCTTAAAGGATAAATCATTCCTACAATAGACATCATCGATGGATAACATCATAAAACATCAAAACATCTATGGCAAGTGATGCATCGACATTGTTTATCTTTTATGATATTATCTTTTTGATTTATCTTATTGTCACATTCCTAGGATCTCTCAAGGATGTCCATAAGGATTTAGAGAGGGAGGAATGGGGTATTGATCATTTATTTTCTATCTGATTTGTTTGTTGGATGTTTTTTCAATACTACCACGATGAATACTTGCTTTGTTCTGTGTGTGGAAGTTTTTTGGGGAAATTAGTGTAGTGGTTTCATATTAGGTACTCCATACCTCTCTGTGTAACTAGTTCAACATGTTTTGAAACTTCTCAACCATAAACTCTAATAGGGTTTATGTATGTTTGGTATGAACAAGAATACTCCTTGTTTGTGGAGTCAAATTCCATGCAATAGATACAAAGCCACCGTGGTCATTAATACCCTGGTGCATCGTGTCTATTTGCTATATTAATAAGGATTGATAAACATTACCTAGTCTCCATGGAGCAATAGAAAATTCATCAAAACATATCATAAATGTCATCCAATTTCTTCTACCCTCTAATCCTACTAACATTTTCTTCTAGTCAACATTTCTTCTACTAGTCCTTGCACTTAAATGCATCACATCAACTTGTCGAAAATTTCGGCTCATTATCCAAAATTTTCACCAAATTTCTCGAGGGGACATCATGCTATCCCACTATCACTGGGGCATACCAAGGCAACTCTTGAACATGAATTTTTGAATTTTCTTTCACACAACACTATAAAATAATATTGTATCAAAGAGGGGCAAAATGTAGATACCTAAAATTGTTTGAGCCTGTGAACTAGCATTTTAACACTAATATTCGTATTTCCCTAATGATTAAATAATATTCAATTATTTAATTATTAAATAAAATCATATTTCCACTATTATTTAAATGACTATATGTTATTTAATTAATTTATTTCAATTAATCTTTTTGATTAAATAAATAAATCCTATTTATTTAATTATATATTTAATTAACATTCACCCACTCTTCCTAAATCAAGTAATTAAGGGCAGTGGGCCTAGCTCGATTGGCTAAAGCACCCTATTGCAGGTAAAAGGTCACGAGGTCTAGTCTCCTCATTGTCCCCATGGTACTGGAGGGCATGTTGCGCCAGCGCCACCGGTCACGTGAAAAAAGTTTACTAGGTGTACTGCAGTTTATAGGGGGACGAATACCCGACTGATTCCTGCAGTCTAAAAAAAAATTAAGTAATTACTTTAATTATTTAATTATCCCTCTTATCTCAACATTATCCATTCATCATGAATAAATAAAACATTTTATTTATTTATCTAATTTCCACTTGCACATTCCTCAAATAATTAATTTAAATAATTAATTATTATCCTCTCATGCAAAAAGCTAAGTTAACTTATTCTTCTAATATTAAATAATTATATTTAATTATTTAATTGAAATTTTTTATCATGCATAAATTAAATAATTATCTTTAATTATTTAATTATTCTAATTCCCTTCGAAATATCTTCTTAACTTATCTGAAACATCATCCATTAATAAAATTTTATTTATTAATCAATCTTATCTTTGCACATTCCTCGATTAATTAATTATTATTTCCTCAATAATGCAAAAAAAAACTCATCTTCTATCTCAAATTTATCTTGCACGTTCCTCCAATAATTAATTTAATTAATTATATCATGCATTGTTTCCTCAAAAATTAACTAAGACTCTCTCCCAATCAACTGACATTGACTAACCACTCTTCTGATCAATCAATTCTCTTAACTCCCACTCACTCCAAATATTATGATCAATCAATTAACTTAACTCTTATATCAATATCTCATGCAACCAGCTAACTGAAATCCTACAATAAGTTGTAGTCAGTTAACTAGGCAATCAATTCCTCTCATTCATTCTCAGCCTTTAATCTTGAATCAGCACCTCTTAATCTAGGTCGTTGATTCAATTTCCTAAAATCTATAAAACAACCTTCACCCTTCTCACAAAGAAAGCTGAAAATCTGGAGAATTTGTAGAAAGGTCATGTCAAATTGACTATTGAAGCAAATTTAGTGAACATGTACTTTCATACTAGATCATCATTGTTTTCACATTTTTGCAATCATGGAGGCTTTGTGTTGAATCAAGCAATCCAACATCCATTTTGAACACGAATACACTCAACCATGGGATGGTATGATTATAGTTTTTGAATTCATTATGTGTTTCATTTTTTTATGTTAACCTTACTTGTTTGGATTCTTAAGATTTGCAATTAAATTTCATGGGTAAGTGGACCTTGTTATCAGACCCTATAACTATATCTATAGAGAAGTCAAATATCCTCTTCAGTGGCAACCCAGGTAACTCATCTGGAAACACATCCGAAAACTTTCTCAATATAGGGTATCTCTCCATGTCCGACATTCTAGTTTCATCCATTTCATCATCTTCCATCTCTTGGAAGTTTTATGACCCAAAGTTATCAAGGTTCTCTTCAAGTTCTTCTATCTTGAATGCAAAGAGTTTGCACCCTTTCTTCCTAGCCCTTAATAGTTTCATTGTAGAGATTTGATGAATCTTGACCTCTCTAGGTATCCCTTGAAACTTCACTTGGTTACCATAATCATCTAGGCATTCTACTATTTTAGCATGGAAATCTACCTTATCCCTATGTCTCCACAACCAATTCATACCTAAGATAACATCATAGGATCCTAAAGGCATGACATATAGGTTCACTTTTGTAGAAAAATAAGGTAGCTCTATCCTAGCCTCGAACAAGCATTGTTCCACCTTTTCTCTTGTTTGGTTTGCATACTCTACATCCCAAGACGTTGCCATGTGTCTAGCCTTTCTAGATAATTTCTTAGCTACTCTAAGTGAAATGAAATTCTCAGCTGCACCAGTATCTATAAGAACAAAAATGGTTAAGCCAAACAAAATACTTGGAGTTTCAATTGGAGTTACTTGATACTCCACCTGACGATCATCCATAGTTGCATGTATCTTTTGTTGGAACATCAATTTCTAGGTAGGTAGTGGATTACCAAAATATCGTGACTTGGAAGATCTAATGGGACATTCTCTAGAAAATTTGTCTCCTCCACATGTAAAGCATTCTGAATATGGTACTCTCTTCCTTGTGGGTTCTCTAGATTTACTATCGTTCCCACCAACATTATTGGTATTCCCACCACTGGAACTATTTCTCTTTCATTCCCTTTTTTACTCTTTTCCTCCATTGCGAGATCCTTTTTCCCCTTGTTTGGGTACATTCTACACAACTTCCACCTTCTTTAGAGTTGTCTTGTCAGGAACTTCCACAACCTTCTTATGGTCTTTATTTTCCTAACAGGAGGATATAGCCTTAAGATTTTGCTCCTGTTTAATCGCTTTCTCATATACAAGATCCATAGTTTTTGGATCGTGGATATCCACCTCTCCTCCGATCTGGTTTTTTAAGTCCAATTATAAACTTTCTTATGTGGAAGTGTTCATCTTTTTGATATATAGGTACATAACACAGAAGTCGGGTAAAATTCTACCAATATTCACCGACATATTACCTTGTCTCAAACTCTGGAAATCCATGATTTTTTGGTCATAGTAGAGTTGGGGCAACCATAGCTTATGGAAATATCAACAAACTCACCCCATGTCAACTTCCATGAGTTAATATTGAGTTCCATCTTTTTATTCATCCACCAGTTAGAGGCTTATCTTGCTAACTGGTATGCACCCCATGCAGCTTTGGTGACCTCAGTGTAATTTTGGATCTTGAAATACTTCCGCATTTGGACTAACCAAGCCTTAGCTTCCTCTCCACCGGTGCTTCCCAAAAACTTGGGTGGGGTAATCTTCTTCATATCTCTAGAAAGTTCGGAAGCCATATGCTTCTTATTTGTTTCCTCAGATAGAGAAGGTGATTTCTCTCTCTCTTCTAATCATGAGTTTCATCACGTCCGTGAGAAGAGTTTTCTACCTCATTCTCATTATTTGGGACTTCCTTCTCAACCCTAGCTTTTTCTCTTTCTTGCTCTAGGTTTACCAACTTAGCTAGGATTTGGTCAAGTCTAGATTCGACCCCTACTAGTCCTTGCCCAACTTCTTGGATTCTACCAGGATTGGTTCATGTCCTCACCATCTTCACAAGAATGGATTTTACCTGAATGTTTATCCACATTAGATTAAATCATGTTTATCAATTATCTTATGGAAAACATTAAAATGGCATTCATACGCACATAGAGAATTCTACATAAGATTAAGCGCACAATTTTGATAAACACATTATTTTATTCATTTCTTAAGGATTTCAATATCCTTTTGATTATATGGAGTGACTATTCAGATAGTCAAGTGGAAAGTATCCCTTGGATTAACTCTCAGACACAACTTAAAGGATCATATCCTACATATTGTGATTGTTGCTCATCTCTCATTTGTTCATACCTATCCCAGAGTGGATAGTAGCCTTCAAATTTTTCATTCGATACATAGTTATGAGGTACATAACCCTCAGACTTGTTACTCAAGGAAATTGCAATTACTTCTGCCATTGGAAGAACTGTAGGGTCCCTAAAGATAAATGCCAGACTGACACTTCCTTAATTCGAGGGCATATCCCTAGAAAGTGATAATGACTCAAACTTCTTTGGTGAGATGGCAGGTAGATAGTTGTACATAGCCTCCATCTTCATCTTTCTCTTCACATCACTATTTCGAGAAAGTATGTGACTAAAGGTTTTAGTGTCGCTTAACCATATGGCATTGTCGAAGTTGGTACCCTCAATTTTTCTAACAATGGCCTCTCTTTCCTTCTTGGCCCTGAGGTAGCGCTTGTTTTTGATTACTGACTTTCGAGCCATTAATTGACTGAGATGAACCATCCTGGCACAAGAATTTCCAAACATTAGCTAATGTTGGATGGAAAGAATGATGATTTCATAGGTTCTAGAGCTAAACCTGGTAGCTCTGATACCACATATAGCATGCCAACCCTTCACTGAAGTAAATTTTTCCTAAGTTTGCACTGTGTGAGTAAGTAACTATGTAACAAACCATTGCAATAAAAAAATTCTTTTCTTTATTGAGAATATATGAACAAAGATTCCATAACAATATAATAATTTCACAAATTACATTATTCCAAGAGTGTACACAATTACATAAATAGCTCAACCGAGCTTTAAAGAAATAGATATAGATGGTCCAGGATCCATCTTTCAAAACCTTTAGACTTCTATCACCTACTGAGGAGGAGAAGCATCACTCAAGCACTTTTCTTCCAACCATGGAATCATATGTGGTCCCTTTCACATCTATCATACGATAGATGGACCAACCCTTCGATGAAGAGATTGGTTGAGTAACCCTGTATGAAAAATCACATTAAGCTTAGTGTTGTGCCCTACATGACTAGAACTTGTAACCATGAAATATAAAACTAGCATGCACTACATGGAGATGGTGAACTGATAGTGGATCCAAAGGAAATCACACTACTTTGGCCAAAGTGTTTGGTGTAGGGGCACCCTTGGTTTCAGGTGCACCCTTGGTTCCATGTAATGATTTTTTGGTTTTTGTTCAAGAGAGTGTTGATTTCATGTAATAAGGTCCTTTGAGGCTATTTCATGTCCTTTGGATTCATTTTTGATTCATTAGGTGCAAGGTAGTAGAATATTATAAATGTTGTCAAAGTTGCACAAAAGTTGTCAAGCAACTTTTGTAACTTTTTACAAAATGAGTCAAATTGATGATTTGTTAAATCCTTAACCAAAATATGGTTGGAGGCCGTTGAAATATGTTGTTACATGCATAAAATTCCTTGAAATCTCAAAGAGAAGGTTATAATGATGATTTTCGAGAAGAAGTTCTTTGCTTGCACATGAAATTCTTGGTTTTTCTACTTTCTACAAATTTCTGTCACATGGTATGGTTTCCTCGTGCACTATACAGATGGAAGATTGATTTTATGTTGTAGAGGGTACTATTACCTTAAATTTTATTTTTATTTGGTCAATTTTCATTAAGGGAGAAGGGAGATATCACCATTTTCCTGAAACTGGTCTAAAACCCTACCTAGGGTTGTAGTGAACAATGAAATTGACATTTTTGGAGTTTCCTCTATGAATAACCCATGAAACCTTGCAATAAATTATGTCTTGATGTATTCAAACTCCTTAAAAAGTCTGAAACCTGGGTTAGCACATGTGGAGGAGTATTAGATGATAGTTTAGAGTTTTTGAGCCTTGTTTGCAATCCAAAACCCTAGTGGCTTGGAGAGTTTGGTGAAAAGGACATCTTAGGATTGTTCATGAGAAGGGAACAATTTATTGAGGGCCTATGAGGTGTGTTGAAGGTATTGGAATATAACTAGAGACCTTTTGAAGGCCAAACCTAGATGTTGCTAAGCCTAAGTGACCTATTAGGCCTAATGGAAAAGAGGACAGTCAAAATTAGCCCCAGTCCGTACTAAACAACCACACCCCATTTTTGGATATGTGTTGTAATGGCCAAAAGGGTATCTCAAACTGGCCATACATTTTGAATATTAGGTTTTCTCACAAATTTATGGTCAGAAAGGCCTTTTTGGAAGACTACAAGGATTAAGGGCAGTTTGTGAAGGAAATCCCAATAGATTAGTGACTAAAGAGTTCTTGTGGGAGTTTGTAGATAGTGTTTGGAATTTATGCACCCGCTCTACATTAAATTGGTATCAGAGCATAGGTTGGTTAGAAGAGGGAAAAGTTCAAGTGAAGAGAAACAAGGATGCCTCCAAAAGGGAATCGAGTTGCCAGAGAGGTGAGTGAATTGAAGGAGAAACATGCAAAAGATATGAGACAAATGAGGGAGTTGATAAAAGCCCTTGAAGCCAGGCATCCTATAGTTGAAACAAGTCAGAGAAGAGGAGTGGTCATAGGAGATTTGAGTGACCAAGAAGAACAAGAAGAAGGGGAGGAGGAAAAGTCCCAAGAAGAGCTGGATCCTGATGACTTGAAATTGGAAAAGCTATTGAAGGCAGTCAAAGGAGAAGATTCCAAGATAAAGATGGATCTAATAGTGTATGGAGGAAACTTGGACAGTGAGGAACTCCTAGATTGGATAGGAGCACTAGACAACTATTTTGAATATGAAGATGTACCAGAAGAACAAAGAGTGATGTTGGCCAAGACAAAATTGAAGGGCCATGCCTTACTTTGGTGGGAATATGTGCAAGATGAGAGGAGGAAGGGAAAATCCAAAATCACCTCTTGGGATAGGATGGTTGTTGGAAATATGTTCCTCAATCTCGTTGGCTTGTACCGCTTTGGTCCAGGGGACTTCATGTGTTCAACCTTTTCCTTGTCATCGAGACTCTATCCAGTTGGCGGGACTCCTGGTGGTGTTCTGGTGATAGCTCGACAGGTCTGGGTTGGCGGCATTTCTTATCTGCTAGCAATCGCTATCGGTGGGATTTTTTGTGTTGTTCCACTGATGGGTCGATGCAGCGAGGCAATATCATATCGACGGGTGACATTTCATGTCCCATCGATATGCCGATATGCATTGAGCGATTGAAGTTGGACCAAGTGGTGAAGAACCTGATCGACAGCTGTGGAGGCTTTGATCCGATGGTTTTTGTCACATTCTGTGCCATCCTGATGCAAGTACCACTAAGAAGTTTTGGCTAAGCGGAATTGCTTGTGCATTTGACGCGTGGGGGTGAGTTAAGTGGTGTGCACAGTGGAAGGATGGTGGGTCTCAAGCATATATGTTGTGTTCACAGGCCGTGGACACTTGTCAGCATCTCAGGAATTCTTTTGGGAATATAGCCGATTTCGCTTGAGATTCCCGAAGGAGCTCCAACGGCTTACACTTGGCTCAGTGGGAACTGAGTGTCTTCTAAGCGGAGCGAAAGGATGATGGATGTGTGGTAGTAGCGGATGCTATTTTTGGGCAGGCTCGAGGGAATATTGGAGATTCCCTCCTCGATGCCTCGGAAGTCCACGAGTAGTGGATGCATGTCTCGGTGGGCCCGACTACAATGGTGGTTGTGTTTACAAAGGCGGATGCCTCCTGACTGCAGAATGTTTGGCTAGCGGTTGCACGGGGTTAGCTGGTTTTTGGTGGTTGTTTGGCTAACTGCCATACCATGAGGGATTTTCCCTTGGCTAGTGGAAGAGTTGTTGACCACCTAGCCTCAGAGGTTTGACTGATGGTTAGTGATGGAGCTTAGGTTGACTGATCTGCAAGTGACGGGCGAATGGCAGTGCAACATGTGGAGAAATCTCATTGGTTGATTTTGCATCGTTCTTGCAAATCAATGGCTAGTGACCGAAAGATTGTGCGCACATCTCAAGGGTTTGATCTGAGTGCGAATTGATTGTAGGGCAGCTCGATGTTAGCTGCTAGGGTGGTGCATGCAACCTGAGATGGTGAAGCTTGTCAGTGGGGTATTATGAGACCCTGATGGCCATTTGGTGGGTATGTAATTTTGACAGGAAGCTGAGAGGTCGGATTGAGGCTGATGGAATGCCGATTGATGCTAAGACAAAAGGCGAGGCTCGGTGCTAATCGATACTAAGCCAAAGCTGAGAAGCTGAAGTTGAAAGCAAAGCAAGCCGATAGGGATCAGATCAAAAGATCAAATGATCGACGGATTGGCAGATCCATGATCAGTGAGCTTGGTCAGAGATTGAAGAGTGTGTGTTCGAGCGGTATGCATAGAGCATTGTAACCACGAACACTGAGACACTCGAAACCTGGGAAGATGTGAACTTGAGGTGGCTGCTAGGCTGTGCCAGCTGAAAGGTTGGCTATGTAAATGGGCTGAAGAGATGAAGGGAACCTTCCTTGTATGTCTTGTGAAGCCATTGTAACAGTGCAAGGTTACAGATCTATGTTGTTGCTTGTTTTTCTCCAGATGAACAAGATGTAACTCTTGTAATGGCCATAAGCCTAATATTGTATTGTAACCGTTTAGTTGCTGAATAATACAATGGCTCTATCTTTTGGAGTGTGGGGTTTTTTACTCGAAAGGGTTTTCCCCACATAAATCTATGTGTTTATTTGTTTTTCTACTCATGGTGTTGAATCTGGTTTAAGTTTGCATGTGATTTTCTGAGAAGGATCAATGGGGGAGAACTACTATGCCTGTTTCCGCTTTATGGCATAGTTGTTAGTGCTTCTGGAGTGATTTAGAAATGAAAGTCACTGAGGCACTACTGGTTTTAGATTTTAAATCTGAAACGTTCTCATACGGTAACCCCAACAAGTGGTATCAGAGATGGTTAAAGGTGGTCAAGGCTTGTTCATGATACCAACAAGTGGTATTAGAGCCTTCTCCTGGTTACTAGAGTTTTGAGTTTTTTTTCTCTTGCGAGGATTTCTGAGCCTGACAAGCTTGAGGAAATCTGGAGGAATCGGCTAATGCTTGATCTTTTCGATGAGTAAGAGTTCATGCTCTTTTGATTCAACATGCAACATGAAATACATAGGATATTTTGGAGTTGATCATATTGTGGTATGAGGCTCCTATTTGGCGGCAAATGATCCTGATGCAAGGGGTGTGAGTTTATGCTTATGGTTGTGTTGCAGCAGAGGATGGTTCATACTGGGTGTTTGTGTGAGAGGTTCCCTGACGGTATGGAGTTGCTCGGGTTGTTGTTCTGCCATGGAGTATTGTGCTTGTGCTGGGTGTTCTGACTTAGCACTGAAGGTGTTTTATCTGTTGCCCTGATTGCATGAAGGCTATGAAGTTGATCTAGGTGGCCTAAAACTTCTGAATAGCCTAGCTCTCTCGCATGCATGTGCATGGTTGTGGTTTTTCAAATTGGTCTAGAGTAGGCCTAGTTTTCCTATTTACCTATACCTTGTACTCACATGTTTCAAATTCATGTCTTTGGTTTTGAAGGGTTTTCTGTAGATTTTCCTAAAAATTCTATAATGCATATTCATGTGCGTTCATTGTTTTGGTTAACCGTGATGGTTGTGTGTAGACTCCTGAGTCATCCAGATGTGCAGTGGATATGGATGTGCATGTATGTTTTAGAAACATGGTGGTTTTGTAGGTTTTGCACGGTCAAGTTAAACTTGTGGTTTGTGGAGCTATTGTTAAACTATTTTCTAGACCCTAGCTTTTGGGATATGATAGGATGAGATAGTTGTAGTTTGACATGTTTGAGGAGGTGCAATTTCTTCTCTGCATGGGAGTGTTGGTATGTTTTTTTCATTTAGAATACTTATGGTGTTTGCTTGCTAGTTTCCTAGACTATGGTGCTTGGGTTGTGGACGTGATTGGCGAATCAGATCTGAGCTTGATCTGGTGTTTGAGTCATGTTGTCTACATGGGTTTTCTCTTTGAGATCTCAGTTGTACAGTTTCCAGTGCGATGATAGATTTGCAAGGTTTTTCACCACTTGCATCTACAAGTTGTGCAATGTTGTGGGTTGTCTTTACCTACATGTTTTTTGTGAGTCAATTCAGAAGTGGACTATCAATATCCATGAGGTTGCTTCAGTGGTGGTGTAGATCCGTTAGTTGGCCTTGTCTGTGGCCACTTGTGCATTGGTGTAGTTGTTTTGAGATACGAGGAGGAATGGAGTTTGGGTACCTGAATAGTTGGTTATGGGGACCTATAGCATGTGTATCACGATGTTATGGAAAGCTTGATACACTGGTTAGTGTAAGATTTTGACAATGATAATGCGGTCTGCGTGGTTCAGAGATCTTGGTATTGCTCGACGTTATTTTCAGATGGACATGTTGTCGTTTGTACCTAGAGGTTTTCGGATTAGAAAATGGTTGGTCATGGTGCTTGGAAAGCTTGGTGCCACATTTAGTGGGAGCTTTAGCAGCGACTGTGTATTCATCACTTGGTGGTGAATGATCTTCTTTGGTGTTGCAGATGTTTCTGGTAGAGCTCTTAGACCCTATTGCTGCAAAAGAGCTCTTTCGCATTTGCATGGGCACTATTTGAGGATGTGAAACATCTTGGAGCCATGGAGGACTCTTGTGAGTCTTTGGTTGAGGTGTTGGTGGTGCTTGATAGGTGATGTTGGTTTAGAGTTTGTTTGTTTTATGTCATGGTATATTATTGTTTGCGCATTAGAGTTTTGGAATGATGCATTTCTCTTGAGACCTTGGTATGTTCGCCTGGAGCATGGGATCTCCTAAGGGGGATGGTAAGATCATGATGTCATGATAAGTTCCTGATTCCTAAATTTGGAGCTTTGACAGTGGTCTGGTGTTTCTTTGTGTTTTGAGTGCATTGCTCATGTGCTTGAGAACTTCATGTTCGTTGTAGTAATGCAGATTGGAGTTTAGCATGAGATGATCGGTTGTTGGTGCTCATGGATATATGGAGAAGGAGGTGAGGTTGTTGTTACTGTTTATAGTTGAAAGTCTAAGTAGCCTGCACCTTGGTTGAACGTGAGTTCAATGAAGACCGATAAGGAGATTGTTCTTGGATGTCATGGCGGTTGTTATATCCTAGAGGAGCATATTTTTCCCTTTGGTCTTCTCGGCAATGAAGTTCTTCTAAGAGGTATTTGCACATTATATCTTTCAGATGTGTTTTTTATGATTTCTTTCATGATATGGATCTTGATTTATTGTTTAAGTTTCTGGAGGATCCATAGTGAAAGGTGGATAGCATAGTTTATCTCCTGGTGCTTTTGAGATTTTGTAGGAGATAAGAATATGGTTTGGTTTGATCTTCTTTGAGAGGCTTCCATTTGGGATGTGAAGGAGGTCATACTGGACACAACTAGCATTTAGAAGTGTGTGTAGTGGGCATGTTTGGTTTGCAAGTTTGCATATCATTGTGGATGTTCCTTGGTACTACATGGTTATGCTCTTCTATGTGTCATGATTGGTGGACTTGGTATGCCTGGATCACTTGTGATGGTGCCTTGTTTTTTGGGATACTAAGGAAGAGATGCATTGAATGCGCTCATTCCAGTTCTTTGCATTCATCTAGACATTGCCCATGCAGTGGGATCTGCTGAATGTGTTTGGTCTTCTTGACTGGTTGGCACATGGTGCTTGTATTCTATAGTTGATGGGTGGATATATGATGGCATGAGTTTACTGATGTGCATACCTTGGAGGAATGGTTGATTGGATGGATTAGCACAAGTTGTGTGTGTTATTTTTAGTCGCATGGGTTTTGATTAGTTGGATGGGGGCAGTCAGTTTTCTGGTTGTTGTTCTAGCTGGTGGCTTATCTTGTTCTAGAGAATGACTTCACATTTGTGTTCACGATCAGAGAACTTTGAAGTTGTTGCATTGTTGCTTTTGTATGGCTGGTGAGCACAGTGGAGTGGTGGTAGTCTGATCCCTTTGCCGTCTAAAGGATTTGATGCTTGTGTTCCAGAGACTAGTCCAATTTTTCCTTGGCTTGTTCCTTTTTCCTATGAAGGATGGTTGGAATTGTTGCCTATGTTGGTGGAAATCTTGGATGTTGTTGCAGGTGTCTTGTTTGGAGAGTGGAAGCATGGTGGAGATATTCTTTGTGTTCGGGTTATGGAGGAAGCTAGCAAGTCTTCGTCAAGGTTGGAAATATGTGCCTCAATCTCGTTGGCTTGTACCGCTTTGGTCCGGGGGACTTCATGTATTCAACCTTTTCCTTATCGCTGAGACTCTGTATGGTCGGCAAAACTCTTGGAGATGTTCTAGCGACGACCCAACGGGTCTGAGTTGGCAGAATTTCTTATCGACCGGCAATCGCTATCAGCGGGAGTCTTTATGTTGTTCCACTGATGGGTCGATGCGGTGAGGCGATCTCATATTGGCGGGTGACATTTCATGTCCCACCGATATATCGATATGCGTTGAGCGATTGAAGTTGGACCAAGCGGTGAAGAACCTAATCGACGACTGTGGAGGCTTTGTTCCGATGGTGTCCAACGCGTTTCGTGCCATCCTGATGCAAGTACTGCTGAGAACTTTTTGGCCAAGCATAATTGCTTGTGCGTTCAATGTGTGGCAGTGAGTTAAGCAGTGTGCACAACAGAAGGATGGTGGGTCCTGAGAATATATGTTGTGTTGGTAGGCCATGGAAATTTATCAGCATCTCGGGAGTTCCTTGGGGAATATAGTGGATGCTGCTTGAGATTCCCCAAAGGAACTCCAGTGGATTACACTTGGCTCGATGGGACCTAAGTGTGTTCTAAGCGGAGTGAAAGGCTGATGGACGCGTGGTAGCAACGAAAGCTGGTTTCGGGCAGGCTTGAGGGAATATTGGAGATTCCCTCCTTGATACCCTGGAAGTCCACGATCAGTGGATGCGTGTCTCAGTGGGCCCGACTACAACAGTGGTTGTGTTTGCAAAGGCGAATGCCTCCTGACTGTGGAACGTTTGGTTGGAAATTGCTCGGGGTTAGCTGGTTGTTGGCGGTTGTTTGGCTAACCTCCATACCATGAGGGCTTTGCCATTGGCTAGCAGTAGAGTTGTTGACTACCTGGCCTCAAAGGTTTGATTAATGGTTAGCGATGGAGATTAGGTTGACTGATCTACAAGCAGTGGAAGAATGGTAGTGCAACATGTGGCGAAATCTCATTGATTGATTTTGCATCATTGTTGTAAATCAATGGCTAGTGACCGAAAGCTTGTGCATGCATCTTGAGGGTTTGATCTGAGTGCAAATTGATTATAGGGTGGCTTGATGTCAGCTGCTAGGGTGGTGCATGCAACCCGAGATGGTGAAGCTTGGCGGTGGGTTACTATGAGACTCTGATGGTTGTTTGGTGGGTATGTAATTTTGACGGGAAGCTGAGAGGTCAGCTTAAGGCCGATGGAATGTCAATTGATGCTGAGCTGAAAGGCAAGGCCAGGTGTTGATCGATAGTAAGCCAAAGCTGAGAAGCTGAAGCTAAAAAAAGAGGAAGCCGATAGAGATCAGATCAAAAGATCGAATGATCGGTGGATTGACAAATCCACGATCGGTGAGCTTGGTCAAAGATCAAAGAGTGTGTGTTCGAGTGGTATTCGCAGAGCATTGTAACCATGAACACTGAGACACTCAGAACCTGGGAAGATGTGAACCTGAGGTGGCCGCTAGGCTGTGTCGGTTGAAAGGTTGGTTGTGCAAATGGGCTGAAGAGCTGAAGCGAACCTTCATCATATGTCTTGTAAAGACATTGTAATAGTACAAGGTTGCAGATCTATGTTGTTTGTTTTTCTCCAGATGAACAAGATGTAACTCCTGTAATGGCTATGAGCCTGATATTGTATTATAACCATTTAGTTTCTAAATAATACAATGGCTCTATCTTTTGGAGTGTAGGGTTTTTTACCCGAAAGGGTTTTCCCCATGTAAATCTGTGTGTTTATTTGTTTGTCTATTCATGGTGTTGAATCTGGTTTAAGTTTGCATGTGCTTTTCTCAGAAGGATCAATGGGGGAGAACTATTGTGCCTATTTTCACTTTATGGCATATTTGTTAGTGCTTTTGGAGTGATTTAGAAATGAAATTCAATGAAACACTACTGGTTTTAGATTTTAAATCTGAAACGTTCTTGTATGGTAACCCCAACAATGGTTCCCAAACTCAAAGGAAAAATCCTACCCAGTGACTATATTATTCAATTATACAAAAAACTTCAAAACCTTAAGCAAAAAGATATGGATGTGAAGGCCTATATAGAGGAGTTCTAAAAATTGAGTATAAGGGTAGGCCATGTAGAAGATGATGTGGAAAAACTGGCAAGATACATCAATGGGTTGAGATACAACCTACAATATGAATTAAGTCTCACAAACCCAAGAACAATGGAAGAATGCTATCAATTGGCCATAAAGGCTGAAGATAAGTTGAGGAGAAGGCAAGAAAAGAAAAGCATGGGTAGAGGAAGCATTTTTAGAGGAAGAGGGACATTTGCTGGTAGAGGGCAGTCCCAAAGATCACAAGGTGAAACAAGCAGCAATCAAGAACAAAATTTAGATTCAAGGGGCATATTTAGAGGAAGAAGACCCAACAATAGGGGTAGATTTGGAAGCCAAAGGGGAGGATCAAGGGGATTCATTGGGAAATGCTATAAGTGCAATAAATTTGCAGGCCATCAAGCATGGCAATGTCCTAAAAAATCAGTTCACCACTTCATTTGGAGGAGAAAGAAGAAATCAATTTGCATAAGGAGAGGATAGTGAAAGTGTAAATTCTCCATCACATAATGTTGATCCAGAAGTTGGCAAGTCTCTCATGGTGAGAATGAATTTGATTAAAGTACCAATGGAGAAGGAACCACCACATAGAAAGTCAATTTTTAGAACTACGTGTAAGTGCCTAGGTAAATGTTTCAAAGTTGTGATTGATTATGGTAGTACTGGCAATTTGGTTTCTGTTGAAATGGTAGAGAAGCTAAAGTTGAAAAGAATCCCTCATGGCACTCTGTATAAAGTCTCTTGGCTAAAGAAAGGGCAGAAAGTAGTAGTGAATGAGAAAATTTGGGTAGAATTCCACATAGGGGGTTATAAGGATAAGGTCTTGCATGACATAATTCCCATGGATGTTTTCCATTTTCTTTTGGGTAGGCCTTGGTAGTATGATATAAAGGAAATCCATGATGGTAGTAAAAAAAAAAATGCCATACAAAAAGATGGGGTTTCTTACACTCTCACACCATTGAAAGATGAAATCCAAGACTCACAAGTAGGTTCTAGTGTGATGCTAGTAGATGAGGAGTTCCTAAAGACCATGGAAGAGGATAATATGGGTTTTTCCATCATAGTAAAGCCTAGATATGTCATGGCAGCAGAGAAGAAGGAAGAGTTGCCTTTGGAGATCAAAACCTTGCTTAAAAAACATGCTGATATAGTAGTGGATGAGATTCCTAACACTTTTCCAACTATGAGAGACATTAGCCACCACATTGATTTCATTTTAGGGGATAGTTTTCCTAACAAAGCTGCTTGTAAGATGACACCACAACAAAATGAGGAGATAGTGCGGGAATTACTTGACAAGGGGCTATTTAGAGAGAGTTTATTTCTTTGTGTGGTTCCCACAGTCTTAGCACCAAAGAAAGGGGGTGAGTGGAGGATGTGCATTGATTCCAAGGCCATAAAAAAGATTACAATAAGGTATAGATTTCCTATTCCAAGAATTGAAGATTTAATGGATTGTTTGGATGGTGCATGTTACTTTTCCAAAATTGATCTCAAGAGTGGTTACCACCAAATAAGGATTAGACCAAGTGATGAATGGAATGCAACCTTTAAGAAAAATGAAGGGTTGTATGAATGGATTGTAATGCTCTTTGGTTTATCAAATGCACCTAGTACTTTCATGCGGTTAATGAATGAAGTGCTCAAATCTTTCATTGGTAAGTTTTTTGTAGTCTATCTTGATGACATTCTTATTTTTAGTAAAACTAAAGAAGAGCATTTGCAGCATTTGGATTTGGTTTTGAGAAGATTACATGAAGAGAAACTAATGATAAACTTACAGAAGTGTGAATTATTGAAAACAGAGTTGATATATCTTGGTTTTGTGGTTACAAATGCCACCTTGAAGATGGATCCTAACAAGCTTGAGGCTATCCTAAGTTGGCCTACTCCCAAATCAGTTGCTGAGGTAAGGAGTTTCCATGGTTTCGATAAATTTTACAGAAAATCTATTAAAGGTTTTAGTCATGTTTGTGCTCTAATGATTGATACTATAAAGGGTGATAAAAGGAAGAAGTTCTTTTAGTCTAGTAAGGCTGATAGGTGTTTTGAATATTTAAAAAAGAGGGTAGCTGAGCAACCTATATTGGCTTTTCCTATTTTTGATAAGGTGTTTACAATTGAATGTGATGCAAGTGGCCATGTCATACATGTTGTGTTAAGTCAAGAAAACAGGCCTATTGCTTTCTTTAGTGAGAAATTGAATGAAGCCAAGAAGAGGTATTCTTCCTATGACCTTGAAATATATGCAATGGTTCAACCATTAAAGAAATAGAGACATTATCTACTTCCTAAGGAGTTTATAGTGTACACTGATAATCATGCACTCCAATTTTTGAATAGTCAAGATAAACTCAGTCATAGGCATGTTAAATGGGTTGATTACTTGCAAGGTTCACTTTTACCATTAAGCATAAGAAGGGGAAGTCTAATAAAGTGGCAGATGCATTGAGTAGAAGGGCTCTAATGGTGCAGGAAATTCAATTACAAAGCATGGGAATTTATTCTTTGAAAGGTATGTATCTTGAGGATGCAGATTTTAAGGACATTTATGCAAGTTGTAGGCAACCTTGTAGCAATAATAATGAGAAATGACTTTATTTTCTCATCCAAGATGATTTGTTGTTTAAGGGGGAACAAATTTGTGTTCCTAAGTGTTCTATGAGGACTAATTTGATCAAAGAGAAGCATAGTGGCAACCTTTCAGGTCATTTTGGTCTTGATAAGACCTTGGAATAGTTGAAGAGGCACTACTATTGGCCTAAAATGCAAACTGATGTAAGAAACTTTGTCAAAAAGTGTACTATTTGTCAAAGGGCTAAAGAATGTAGCACCAATGTAGGGTTATACCAGCCACTTCCCATTCCCAATAGGCCTTAGAATTCCATAAGTATGGATTTTGTGATGGGGTTGCCTAGGACACAAAAGTTTTTGACTCAGTGTATGTTGTTTTTGACAGGTTTTCTAAGATGGTTAACTTTATACCTTGCAAAAGTACTAATGATGCTTTGTACATCGCAAGTCTATTCTTCAAAGAGGTGGTAAGAATCCATCGTTTGCTTCAGCATTGTATTAGATAGGGATAGTAATTTTATTGGTCATTTTTGGAGAACCTTGCGGAAGAAGTTAGGCACTAATTTGAGTTTTAGTTATGTTTATCACCCACAAACTAATGGGAAAACTGAAGTAGTAAATAGAAGTTTGGGAAACCTTCTAAGATGCCTCTCCAAAGAGCATTCCACTTAATGGGATCTGGTTTTACCTCAAATTGAGTTTTCTTATAATGATTCCATGAACAGGAGCATTGGGAAGAGCTCGTTTGAAGTTGTCTATGGGTCGCAGCCTAGAGGGGTGTTTGAATATGATGCAGATCAGGGAGGAAAACTCAAAAAAATCACAATTGAAATATATTCAAAAAATATTTCAATCA
This sequence comes from Sequoiadendron giganteum, assembly GCA_007115665.2. Taxonomy (NCBI): domain Eukaryota; kingdom Viridiplantae; phylum Streptophyta; class Pinopsida; order Cupressales; family Cupressaceae; genus Sequoiadendron; species Sequoiadendron giganteum. The sequence goes on from CM021103.1 coordinate 427,301,256, forward strand.
CAAAAACTCCAACTTGTTGTCTAACTCACAATTCACTCTTATTCTCTTATAGCCCATCAAACAGTGAAAATTGAGCATATCTTTTAGAGAAGGCCTCAAACCCAAAAAAATTTCACCATCTCAAATACCCATTAGGCCCCTTTAAAACATATTCAATTTGTGGCTAGGGTTACTTTGGACCAAATCCTACAAACTTTTACTATCCCATAGCAATTAAGCCAATTTAGGCCACTTTTCCAAAGCACCTACAAGGTAGAACTTTCCCCAATCCCAAATATTTTTTCCTAGACTTGAACCAAGTCACAAATAGACTAAATCCACAACTTTTACCAATAGAATCATCCACAAACTCATCAAACCTCAAAAATCTCACCCAAACCCTATTTAGGCTTGCTTCCAATGAGGTTTTATTGAATCTCTATATTCCAGGTGCTATCTCACCTTATCAACACCTCAAACACATAACAATAGGTATTAAATTGCTTAATAAACTAACTCCCATGCTCTATCAATGCTCTTTCATCATAACCTAACCTCTAGCCATCAAATTAAGCCAAAACTCATGAAATTACAATTAGGGCAACATCAAAATCTTAGCAAACCCTACTCCCTGATCCCGAAACCTATTCTAACATCAATACCTACTTAAATGTACCCATTCCATCAAGTTTTAAACAAATGCACTGGTGAAATGGGTCATTAACACATTTTGAATACCCTCAAACCCTCAAGCAGAGTTTACAGACTGCCTACAACAAATTGCTAATAAATCTCTTCAAACTTTATGAGATTCAATCAAATCAATCCCAAAACATAGTTACTTCATGCCTCCACTAGGTTAAATTCCTTTTAGAAATAAATTCTCAGTACATACCCGTACACACACCTTTAGCAGCCAATTACACAATATATTTAGGAAAACAAAGCTTTTCTTTATTGTATTCACTTCAAAACCTTGCCTCCAAGTATATGAGGCCTTTTTAAAAATTTCACACCAAAAAATAACTAATATAACCGACTCAAACTACATTTTAAATTCCTGACCATTGGTAGATTCCCAATTCTTGCATTTTTGCAATTTTGTGCATGACAACAATTTGCAAGATTTACAAAATATGACAACTCAACTACAACCGACCCAAAGATGACTTAAAACATTGAGAATGGTCTATTATGACCTTATTTATTGACAAAATACTCTAAAAACCCTAAAACCAATCAAATGAACATATTTGACCATATTTACATGATTTGACATGGTGCCCCTGCACCAAAATTGAGGAATATCAGTGGTATGGAAAGGCCAAGTGCTGAGGGAGAACAATTTGCTGTGGCAATGCAAGAGATTCTACCAGCAGGTTAGGGAACACCTTCAACACAATGTGGATAAATACAAGCAAAGGGAATATAAAAAAAGAAGAGAAGTGGAATTCAAGGTAGGTGATTTGGTTTTGGTTCATCTTAGGAAGAAAAGGTATCCTAAGGGGTAGTATTCTAAGTTGCATATGAAGAAGATTGGTCCCTGTAAAATAGTTCATAAATTTGGTAATAATACTTATGAGGTTGAACTCCCTTAAGGGGTTGGTATATATCTCATTTTCAATGTTGCCAATTTGCATCCATACAAGGGAGAACTCGGTGATGATCCAGGAGTAGGTTCACATTCAGTTTCAAAAGTTGAGTGGGTTAGAGATCTTCCACCAAGCAAACCTCTGGAGTTGCAGTGTATCCTAGACACCAAGGAACTCAAAAGGACAAGAAACCAAGTCCATTTTTAATATCTAGTTAAGTGGAAGGGTCTTCCTCATGAGGATTCCACTTGGATGTCTAAGAGTGACATAATAAAGCATGGATATACTGTAAAAGGTCTCAACTCAAGTGGGACTTGAGTTTTCTTTCTCCTTTAGGGAGTATGGTGCAGGGGCACCCTTGGTTTCAGGTGCACCCTTGGTTCCATGTGATGAATTTTTGGATTTTGTTCAAGTGAGTGTTGATTTCATGTAATAATGTACTTTGAGGCCATTTCATGTCCTATGGAGTCATTGTTGAGTCATTAGGTGCAAGGTAGTAGAATATTGTAAATGTTGTCAAAGTTGCACAAAAGTTGTCAAGCAACTTTTACAACCTTTTACAAAATGAGTCAAATTGATGATTTGTTAAATCCTTAACCAAAATATGGTTAGAGGAAGTTGAAATATGTTGGTACATGCATAAAATTCCTTGTAATCTCGAAGAGAAGGTTGGAATGAAGATTTTGGAGAAGTTCTTTGCTTGCACGTGAAATTTTGGGTTTTCTGCTTTTTGCAAATTTTTGTCACGTGGTATGGTTTCTTGGTGCACTGTACAGATGGAAGATTGATTTTATGTCATAGAGGGCAATCTTACCTTAAATTTTCTTTTGATTTGGTCAATTTTCATTAAGGGAGAAGGGAGATATCACCATTTTTTTTCTGAAACTGGTATGAAACCCTACCTAGGGTCATAGTGAACAATGAAATTGCCATTTCTAGAGTTTCCTCCATGAATAACCCATGAAACCTTGTAATAATTTTTTTCATAATGTATTCAAGCTCCTTGAAAATTTTGAGACTTGGGTTGGCACGTGTGGAGGAGTATTAGATGACAGTTTGGAGTTTTTAAGTCTTGTTTGCAATCCAAAACCCTAGTGGCTTGGAGAGTTTGGTGAAAAGGACATGGTAGGATTGTTCATGAGAAGGGAATAGTTTGTTGAGGGCCTATGAGGTTTTTTGGGAATATAACTAGAGACATTTGAAGCCCAAACCTAGATGTTGCTAAGCCTAAGTGACCTATTAGGCCTAATGGAAAAGAGGACAATCAAAATTAGCCCTAGTCCGTACAAAACAACCACACCCCATTTTTGGATATGTGTTGTAATGGCCAAAAGGGTATCCCAAACTAGCCTTACATTTTGGATGTCAATTTTGCTCTAAAATTTATGGTCAAAAAGGCCTTTTTGGAAGGCTACTAGGATTAAGGGCAGTTTCTGAAGGAAAGCCCAATAGATTAGTGACTAAAGGGTTCTTGTGGGAGTTTGTAGATAGTGTTTGGAATTTATGCCCCTGTTCTACATCAATTTTCTCACTCAGTACTTTGAGAGAAGGCCAACATTCACTTACACTACTTACGCTTGTTTTGACTTGAGGCCACTATAATCTATGCATAGGTAACCCCTCCCATGGATAATCTCTTAGCCCAAGATTACCCGATCATTAATACAACATACTCTAGGGTATTTCTACTTTTAACCACATAAATTTTTCCTCCCTTCATTGGACTCACAATCCCAGGAGTAACCCACTAGCTATCTATTATAATCAAATAACTTAGCTACGAGCAACCCTTAAGTTACCCATGTTTAATCATATCTAGTATGTAATACTTATGAAAAACATAATCCTCCTATTATGGAGTAACTACAAGCTTTGTAAAAAAAGTATACAAAACTTCTAATTCCTTTTCAAAGCAATACTATTTTCCCCTAAGTGCAAGTATTCACAATAAACTATTTAAAGCAATCATGAAACAATCTTTCAAAAGCCAAGACAAATCAATGAAGATTATCCTCACAAAAAAAAAATCTAGATTTTTGCCCTTCAAAGCTCGGGTTGAGGATGAAAATGGAGGAGACTTCACAGACCCAATTGGAAGATGGTATTCCTTAGAATGAGCTATCCAACGAATATAATTTTAATATGTTTTGGTTTTATTATGTATGTGTTTTTTTAGTTTTATTAAACATAGGTTTTTCACCGAATATCAAGCTCTATGTTTTGCACATGTGGAAAAATAGAAAATTATCAAAATAAATTTTTAAAAAATATGTTCGTGCTGGGTATTGATGTCCTTGATCCATTAAAAAAAATTTGAATTTTGATGCATACAGAAAAAGTTATGTTGTATACAGTCTGCCTATGCTTGAATTACAATTGGTTTGACTTCAAAACTTGATTAAGAAAAAAATATTCAATAAAAAACTATGAGACCAAATGAAAGTGCTAGATATCGTAGTTACAAATCTAAATTCGAAAAAATTAGAATTTTATCCTTCATACAAAAAAAGTTATGTTGTATACAGTGAGCGTCACTTTTTAAAAATGTTGTTTTCTAAAAAAAAAACCAGTTTTCGTGGGAGATGGAAAAAAAAGTGCAATCTGATTCCAAAATTTTTGAAAAAAATATTTTTAGAATCTACAGACAAAATGTGATGAGACTCTAGTTTGCATCATCTTCAAATTCCTCATGGTTTAGCCGCTATAGGTGCCCAAATATTAAGATTTAGTTAAAAATAATAATTGCAGTGTCCAGTTTGAACAAAAATTGTAAACCAGTATTATGGGATCACCCAACTATGATTGTCTTTACATTCATGTTTCGGTCGTCTGGGGTTTCTCCGGTCAATTGTTGCACCTCGCTATTATTGATAGCTTTCTTTGTGGGCATGTTGCCTACCATGTTGAGCCATGTTACCACGTGAATAGCTTCCTTTGTGATCCATTAGGGTTTATCGAGGTACGTTAACTCATCATGCACCTGGCTCAAGAAAATTCTTACCCAAGCATGTTTTTCAGAGAAATTTGGGTAGTCCTTCTAGATATCCAACTTCTTCCTTCCAATCTCTATGTATTCTGGCGTATGCGTGTTCACATCCTCTTAGAGGAGTGTTATGCGGAGCTCCTTAAACTTCGTATGATCAATTTCAGCGATTTTCTCATGAATATATTTGCGGACATCATCTATGTAGACCACATTGTGGGGTATATGAGAGAATGCCCCATCCTTTTCTATTTCTAGGGCCTTGTATGGATATCTCTGGTACTTGGGGCAAGGCTTCTAAGAGATTTTCACTACTGTTGGTCTGGCCATTGTCTTAGTAGAAAATTTTGCATAGTGTAGATAACTTCTAAGGTTTGATCTTAGCTAATTTAACACAAAAAAGTAGAATGTGTAAGAGGCAAGTGAGTGTTATGAGTGGGATGTAGAGTTAAATAGATGAGTGGGTGGTAGTGTATTTAATGTTGCTTCCTGTTACACGAGCTTTTCTAGCCATTTAATTTTTTCGATGTGACAAGGTGCTTTTTGGGTGTTGAATTTTTTATTGTTTATATGGTTTCAACTATAGTACATAATATACATTAGGATGTGATTCTCATATTTGATGTTTTTCAATCTACTGACAAGTGGTAATGTTTGAGGCATGCACCATTTACATATCCAGTTAGAAGTGTGTCATTCATTTGTCTCAGTTGTACTACTCCAAAATCATTGATGTCATGGATAATGTATGGTCCTAACCATCTAATCTTTAGTTTCCCTTTTTCTTGAACTTTTTTTCATAAATTAATACCATATCCCCTATTTTGAGCATTTTTGGTCTCAGGTTTCTATCATGCCATGCTTTTTTCCTCTGGCAATCAAGTTGGTGAATACATTGCAATTTTCCTATACTCATCTAATTTGTCCAAGTCTTCTATTCGCTATTTGAGTGATTGGTTATCTTCCAACTGCAAGGTGAGTGCAATACGTAGGTTGGGGACTATAAAGTTCATAGGAATTGTGGCATCAATACCATAGGTTTACTAATATAATTGATTTTAATAGATCTTAATCCAATGCTTACATGATACAAATAATTTAACTATAATTATAATGAAACTACTAATAAATTAATCTAATATACATAAAATTAGGTTGATCACTTCATAATTCTATAATTTAATTTTAATCATCCTCAATAAAATATTTTATTAAATAATCGTTTCTTGTCAAATAAAACTAATGAAAAGAGAATTTTATAATTATTAGAATTATTTTATAGCTTAATCATTATCATTAATTAATAAACCAATATGTTATCCCTGCATGGGTATTGGAGTTGGCTTGGGTCGTGGGTTTGCTCCCCATAGGTTTTGGGTTCGACTTCGTTCTCAAGCTTAACTGGTGGACAGGCTTGTAGGATGTCATGCCCACCTGCTAGGGATTAGTCTCACCTCGGCTCGCCCCTTGGACGCTGGGCTAGGTCACGAGGATACCCCTGTAGCAACAAAAATAAATTAAAAAAATCAATATGAATAATAATGCTAAAATGTGGTTTATGACATGGAAATCCTAAATTGTGAGTTAAAAACCAAATATGAAAGTGAACATGATATGAGAATGTAAGGCTAAGTATTGCACACCTAAGACATACTTATCTATCTAAGTACCCAATAAGTTAGAATTCGTGTTGAGAGGATGCCTCCACCTTGTTGCCCATAAGGAGAAAAAGTATGAGTATGTAAACTTACAAAAATTAACAAATCCTTGGCCCCAAGTGATCAAATGAAGTGAAAGTACACAACATGGAAAATATAGCATTTGAGAATGAGAGAAATGTAAAATAACCAAGAATTATAGTGCAATGTGTATTAATGTCCATGGGATTAAAAAAAATATGATAAGAAAACATGGCCCTATAATGGTATCTTCTAAAGTGTTATGGTTGCACAACTGGTGGTGACAATAGATCATAGTCATGAATTATCTCTTTATGAACAAAAGTGGTGTGTAAAGATCATGGCAATTTGGATATTTTCACTTTTTTTTCAAGTCTTTATTTTTAACATGTCTATAGATGTTTCTTTACTATTACATTGATCATGATTATGAGAATGTGTATCTAGAGATGTATCTTTTGTAGCTTTTATCTCATCTTGATTTTGTTAGCAAGAGAATGGTAAAAGTACCTCTTCCTCCTACTTTAGGATATTCTACTTTGGGATTATCTTCCTTTTTTGTTAATATCTTTTGTATTTCTATATTGATTATAGAAATATTATCTCCCTTAAGGGGATTTTTGGCACTCTTGCTCTTGCTAGGAGCCTCATTTTCTTTCAAAATTTATTATGGACTAGTTCATATGTATTCTTAGAAAATATTTTAAATAAATTACAAGAGGTCTACCACCTTTAATCTTAAAATAATAAGATATCTCAATAAAGATAAGATCTCTATCACCTTCTAACTCATCTTTTAGTGTTAGGCCTAAGGTCACTAACTAGTTGTCCATTCATTTCTTCACATTCTACTCTTCCTCTTCACATGATCTATATATTCATCCTCTCTATACTACATCCTTGTGAGCACCTTTTCATACACAGTCATGTTGTGTTGGATGTTTTGGTTGCATTGCTGATATGTGGTTGTCACTGATGTCAACACTATTAGCATTGATGATGCTTAAGGCTATATATGTCGAGGATATTGGGAAAATTGTAAAAATAATATTGTTGGTAGCCAGTGAAGCTGAGAAGGTCAAAATGTTGGACATTTTTGTACATTGAATATTTGAAGGTACGCTTCAAAGGGTTTGTTTCTGAAGCTTTCTAGTATGTTGTCCGAAATTTTCAAAGGTTCGCATCAAGATTTGTGAAAGTTATGAAGATTTGTGTTCCTATAGTTATTCAGTTTATGTAGATGGTGTTCTTGGATGAAGCGGATGAAAGTCTGGTAATTTCATGTGTTGTGCATGTACATGTGACATTTATGGCTGAGTCTAGATCATAATCTATCCTTGTTGTACGTCCATATTGATGGGAGTGTTTGTGATCAAATATTTTTTCGATGTGTGCTCGAGTTTTCATGTTCTTGGCCGACATGATGGTGTTAGCGTGTTGCGGATCCATGAAGATTAATATTTTATTGTTTGGCATGTTTGAAGGTGTTTGTTTGGGTCCTCACTATGTTGTGACCAACTTGTGTTGGTGCACATTGAAATTTAATCATGTATTAAGGCCAACAGTTGTAATTTATTCTTTATTTGAGGTCGACTGAATAGTGGATGTAAATCCGTATAGCAGATATATATAAGTGTTTGTTTTCCTCATTTAGAGGCAATGCTCAATGTGTGCAAGAGGTGTACATGTGTGGATAAAGGTCAAATCATTCAGAGTAGAGCAGAGTGTGAAGAATTTTGAGCAGAGTGTGCAAGAGTGTGTAGAAGTTTTTGTGGGCCTAACTGGAACTGTAATCAGGCTTTTGTAGAAGCTAATTTCTCAGTTCAAATTCATCAAATGGATTTAATTTGATTATTTTATGTAAGATAGTGAGCCTTCCCTTTGAGCAGTGTGCTCTAGGCAGTGCGCCTGAATGCAAGTGCATTCCTTTTTCATTCTTCATTATACTTCTAACAGGGTATAGTCTTGTGGACTAACATCCACCATGGTTTTTCCCCTAACAGGGTTTCCACGTATAAAATATTCATGTCCATGTGCCTCTGATGTGTTATTAATTTATGCTTGCACTGTTATTTATCAGATCTGAGATTTAAGGTTGATTAATGTTGTATAAGTCTGATTTTGGAAACAATTGATTCACCCCCCTCTTAGTTGTCTATCCCTATTTTTCCAACATGTTGTGCCTTCCTATTTCTTTCCCATCTTCTATTTGCATGATCTTCCTCTATCATTCCTAGTATAGCCTTCTCCTTGGAATCACTTTATTGAATTCTCTTGTGCAAATATTGCACATGTACATGCCTCTCTACATTCCATTATTCTATTGCACCCCCTTCAACATCTTCACATAGTTTATCTTGGCTCCACACCTTTCATTTTTGCATGGTATTCCTTATATTCACACCTCTTCATGTGTTTCCTTGATTTTACCCTAAACATCATGGAAACATATCATTCCCATTTCCATTTTCATTTCCCTCACCTAGTTATTATGCACTTTACTAGCTTGGGTTCAAAAATATGCTATATTACCTCTAGATTAGTTATTGTGCCTAACTACCTCTAGATTAGTGTTTTCCAAACTAACTTAATATATATATATATATATATATTGAAATATTCCTTAGGTTTGGTTCTTCTTTCCAGTCTCCTTATGTTGGGGTCAATCTCATTACTTGACTAGTCCTTCTACCTTGGTTTATTCATTAGCTTTATAATAGATTCCTCAACTAACTACTTGTTATGCATAATATTGTGCATATTTGATTTATGATTGCCTCCTCCTTTTAGGAACTCTACTCTACTCACACACTCCTTTCTCTTGCCTTTTTTTTCGACTCCTCAAAAACACTAAATCCTGGTTTCTATTTATGGTAGGATTTACCTTATCTTGAATGCATCTAAATTGAATGTCATATTCTTAACCTATTTGAATTAAAAATTTAGAAGATGTATTTAACATTCATATAACATTTGAAAATTTCATTACAATGATATTTATATGACCTATGATTGATAACTCTCTAATTTTATGATTATAGTTTTCTATCTATTAAAAAGGTACATATAGCTGTGTGTTTTTCAAAATGTTGAAATGATATTTTAGATTATTTGTGAAAATATTGGTAATCTGATTATACAAAATTTTATTTAGGGGAGTGGATTATGATTTTTTCACTTGTTATATTGAAATATTAGTTCTTGTAGGTAAATTATTCATTCTAATTTATATTTCATAAAGTCCCTTAATGATTATGTTGCTAGTGGAAGTGTGGATGGTAGAACTAGTAGTGGAAGTAGACATGTGAGTGATGAAGGGTTGGGTGTAAATAGGTTGGTTGATGATGCAAGGAGGTAAAAAAATAGAATGGGAGGTAGAATAATGTTGGGGGAGGTGTGGGGGGAACAATTCAGAGTTCAATTGAATATTTGAAGTGGGATTGTTAGAGGGTCAATTGTAGTGGGTGTTATAAAAAGGTGGATGAGAAATAAACATTGGAAAATTAGCATGTGGGAAGGAAAATATAGAAGATAAAATATGATAATAGACAATATAAGATGAACCATTGGGGTGGGGAAATAGATGTATCATTAGGATAAATTGATAAATTTAATGTTTGACCTATACCTATATAAGTACTTCCATTTCATATGATTTTGTTGATAGCATGATATGAAGGGTATCCACTAAATCAAATGGATTATCATTATTATTAATGCTATAAATCTCCTCTAAATAAGAATTTGAGAGCTATTCAAGAAATGGTCCACATACCCATGGTGAAAATATAGGCATCATCAACCAAATGATTCATCTTCATTAAGATAGTTAATAATATCTACACTTTCAATAATAGGTGCATCAACTTGATTGATGGCCATAATTAGGTTTAGAAAAGGGCTCTTTATAAGTGGAAGGTTAGATATTACTTGAGATAATGAAGTACACACAAAAGATCAAAAGAGATAAAGTGATAAAAATAAATTGATATTTAGATTTTAAATAAAATTTAGAGAATTAGAAGTACTAGATTTTAAAAATTAGAAATTAAGACAAAACCCGAGGAGAAATAGAGTATTTCAATGAATAACATTCCCCAAGATGAAGATAAATAAATGACCTTCTATTATAAAATTATATTAATTTAAGGAAATAAAGTTTTCGTAAACACATAATAGATCTACAAATGGGCTGAGTCACTAAGATGACAAATAAATGATAAATAAAAATGAGAAGTTAGGAGTTGCTTAGCACTTTGATAATGGTAGTATGTTGATGTGATGCACATTAGACTATTGCCATTCTCCTTGCCCACTTCTTGATTGTAAAACTTGGTTATGAAGTACTACCTTCAAAGTAAATGTGTCTTTGATCCTTGTGTTATATCTAGATGCAACCACTAATGTGATTCTAGCTTCCTATGCAATAATTTCCTCCTTTCTACCATGATCTTGTCTATGATGCTCACCTACTCTAATTTTCTCCTTTGATGTGATAATTGATTTGAGGTCAAGGTAGTGCTAAATAACTCCTTCTGGGGATTTCTATGCCAAGGTTGATGTATGAGACCTCCTTGAGCCTAAATCAAGCTCCTTGTTTGTTGAAGTATTCATATTTTTATGAGAAGAATTCAAGTGTTGAAATGTAGGAGGCATTCTAGTGCCTACCCATTTGTAGGGCCTTGAGATGTTGGATCTCGACATCATCTCTGACTATGTGTCAAGGGTGAACCATTTGTCATTTTTGTGCTTGTGCTTCTTGTTATGAATGTTTATCAATGGTTCAACTTCATCATTTTCATTATGGATTATGTTCTTTCTTTGCTTTGTGTGATTGGACCAACTACATGTTTGAGATGTCATTCCTCAACATGCTAGTTGTTGGTATTATGTATGCATAAATGATGTTTTATGTAATGCCCAAAATTTTACACTAAAATGCAATTAAGGACAAAGCACAAATTTAAAATTTTGACCACAAACACTAACCAAAGATTGCTTCCTGCACATGTACCTCATGGAAGCCTAATAAACATTAGAGAAATAATTATTAAGGACCTTGGCCATCAGCATAATTGAATTGACAATCATGATCGAGTTTCAATTGGAGATATAAAATCCACATCACCCGGGTAGGCTTGATTAGTTCCACTAACTCATTGAAATAAACATAGACTTAGTTCAAGACACAAGTTATGAAAATAATATATATATCAATATTACCTTTAAATATTTAATAAGAGGACAGGCCTAGGGGACAAACCTAATTCCTTGGGGGCTCGTCTCTGACGGCCTTTCCTACGTATATAATTCACAAAGGAATCATAGTTCGACAACTTGATTTGCTCCAACTCATTGACTCACCCACACAGGGTAAAACAACTGGGTTTCAAAAGAAGACTCTACCACAGTCACAAATGTAACACAAAACATTAATAATTTGAACTCGATCCTCTACTCAGAGCATCAGGTGACTTGCACAAAATACATACAATAAAAGTGGGTATGCAACCCTTCCTAGGGTCCACTACCCCAGATAATTCACAGGCAGCTGCCACCCACTTAGGTGAAGCCGAAAAAGGGCACGTAATTAAAGATCTACTATGAAACACATTCCAAGGGTATTCTCTTGAGTGAAAGGTTTGCAAGAGAAATAATTTCTACATTCACCTATACCCTAGGTTTATCTCCCTTGATTCAATATTTCTCACTGGACCAACAATGACACATTTCATCAAGTTTTACTCCCAACTAATCTCACAACGGTATAGTAACTACATAAAAACCAATGGAAAACAATGGTGAATCTATAAGGACTCCTTTTACCATATTAAGAATGATTAACAACCCCAATAATAACACTATGCAAGGATCACTTGACATAATATGATAACCAAGTATTATCTAGGAATGAAGATGGCCATATCATATCTTAAATAGATGATTATAGTGGTAATTGTGGTTTTGATTCCAACAATGCAAAGGTCACAATATAACATTAATAATATTAGGAGATTTCTCCCACTATATAATGAAATTACTAAATTGGTGTAATAATAAATTTACTCTCAATTTTAATCTAATCTTTTATCACCATTATTCTAAATAAATGAGTAGGTGGTTTAGCCTAGGCCATCTACCTTATTGCTCAACCAAATATTATTCATTATAATAACCGTTCATCTAAAACTCAATATACTACTACTATACTAAGTAACTTACATTTTACTGGAAGACGCTACAAGCAATTATAATTCGTTAGTACTTCACGTTTTAATGATCAAAACCTTATCTTAAATTTATCTAATACATGATTACATTGTCAACTAAAATCATAGTCACTAGGTCATTAACAACAAAATTTCATATATTGTATACCCAATGTGAATAAAATAAAATTCATCAACTAACCAATCAGGATTGTGTGCGTTCTAGTGAGAGTAAATAAGCAGACCAATAAATTTGAATTATCTAATCAAATCTAACACCGATGTGCATTAATTCATTTATCTTAATAAGTTAATTTTACATGGGTCCCTTATTTAGGTTCCTAAATATTCCATCACCTACATGATATATATAGAGTAATGCCTACTTTAACATATGTTTTACTAAAAACAAATATAACTAAATTCGCACCCCAATAGACACAAAAAGAACTGTTACATCTTTATAATTTTTCTAAGATGATTGTATGGCAACAACAAAAATGGTAATGACCCCACACATAATTCATAACTATATCTTGTGTAATCAATAATGAACCATACCTCCTTAGCAATAAAGCATAAAGCATACTTATTGATCTCTTGTGAATTTCTAACTATTTCACTCCCCATGCTAATAAAGAGGGCTCATGATATATATTTTTACTCGCAAATAAATAGCAAGAATTTAAACGTCATACACAAGGGTTTTGTATACCAATAAACTAATTATAAAAGGGGAATTGCTTCCTATTGTTGAATTTTGATGGAACTATGAGACTCCGTAAACCAAATTAAATAATAATAATAATAATATAAAGGAGAACAAACTAGTAATCTCACCTTAATGTGCAATGGATGTGCCAAAGAGGTGTAGGGGGGTCATTTGAATAATTTAATAATAATTGTATAATTATATTAATTTTGATTTATTTATTTTATTATTATTATTATTATATGAAATACACATTATGTTTAATTATTCTAATATATATTTCTAAGATAAGGATGTCGTAATGTTAAAACCTCAATGTGTGCATTATTAAGATCTTGGTCATAATTTTCAATCTTAATAAACATACTTTGCACCCTTCGAGGAAACCTTACTTTCAGGCTGTAGCTTGCCAAATTGGAGAAGTGACAGGTCGATACCAGGAAGGCCGAGTTTGGTGGGGCAGAAACCAATAGTGGTAGGGAAAGCAACAAAAGAATCCATCATAGAAGAGTTTGGAGGAGCAACTACCAGTAGCAGCAGGGGAAAGCAACAAAAGAAAGACATGGAGATAAACAATTGAAGACAAGGCTACTTTCAAACTTAAATGGGTCACATGTCTCATTTGTATTAGAATTGTTGTGATGGCTAATTATTGGATTTGATGTAGGGTATTAAATTATGAAAAAATAAACCTGCTTATATACCAATGCATTACTTAGAATATACGGTCTTATGCTGAAGGTGGAAATATGCTAAATCATTGATGTCTCAACCTAAAATGGTCAACCAACATTGAATCACATGGAAGGTGAAATGTAATTTACTCATTATAACCTATCCAACAACCAACGAAAATCCTTTATCCGAAAAGCGGCTAGACATACCATCGTCAGTGACACCTTATACCGCCGTGGCTTTGACAACACCCTTCTTCGCTGTCTCGACACTGATGAAGCCCAAACAACTTTATGAGAAGTACATGAGGGTATATGTGGATCTCATTCGAGTGGTCCAACCTTAGCTAGGAAAGTCACTAGACTGGGATACTACTGGCCGACATTGGAAAAAGATGCTCTTCAGTTTGTCAGACCATGTCAGAAATGCCAAGTGCATAGTGACTTAATTCATGCACCTGCACAGGAATTGAGACCGATCACGTCTCCATGGCCTTTCGCACAATGGGGACTTGACCTCATGGGTAAGATCCATCCATCCTCTTCTAATGGCCATAAATTCATAATCACCGCCACTGAGTATTTTACTAAGTGGATTGAAGCCGTCCCTCTCACTTACATCACCGGTAAACAAATATCCAAGTTTATCCTAAATTACATCATTTGTCGGTATGGTGTCCCACAATCCATCATCATAGACAATGGAAATCCATTCAAAAATCAGGATGTTCGTGAGCTCTATGAGCGATTCCACATCCAAAACCATTTTTCCACCCCATACTACCCACAAGGTAACGACCAAGCTGAGGCGTCAAATAAAATAGTCCTTCACATTCTGAAGAAGATCGTCAATGATGTTGGCTGAGATTGGCACCTACAACTTAATCCTACTTTATGGGCCTATCGTACCAGCATTCGTACCCCCACTGGAGCCACTCCATTTTCCCTGGTCTACGGATTTGAGGCCATATTACCCATCGAGGTCGAAATTCCTTCTCTCCGAGTCTCTTTGAAAGGAATGATTGATAATGAACAGTACAGACATACTCGCCTACATGAGCTAGAAATGTTACAAGAAAGATGACAAAATGCCTTAAATCATTTACAGGCATATCAAAATCGTCTTTGTCGAAGCTACAACAAAAGAGTAATGGTGAGAAAGTTTGAAATTGGTGACTTGGCTCTCATGTAGAACCCCATAAATTAGGTGGACCGTGAAAAGCCTGGAAAGATTGAGGCTAATTGGCTTGGTCCTTATATCATTATTGCCACATTTAGTTCCAAATCTTATCAGTTGGCCACACCTGATGGAGAACAGCTGACGGAACCCATCAACAACTTACATCTGAGAAAGTTCTACACATACATCAGAGAGCTAAGCTAAAAACCTACAAAATACAAAAAAAATGAAAAATACAAAAAAAAATCGTCCCTTGATGAAAACCTGGCAAACAGGCGTCTTGGTGACACCAAAAAAATAAAAAAAATGGCAAAATAGTAAAAAGAAATGAATTCATCCACTAGTGAAAACCTGGCAAAAAGGTGTTTTGGATAAGTATCATGGTGAAAACCTGGCAAACAGGCGCCATGCATAGTTGATCGTTGCTTTGCCATCTACTGTCAGTCAAATCGACCTTTATCCATTTGTCATAATCGCAAAGGTCTTACACATTCACAACATCCATCCTAAGTCCTGTCAATTCCGACCATGGTTAGCATTTGGTTAACATCATCCCTGGCATATCCTTGCCTTTTGTCTGCTTATCTCCATATCATTGGACTCGGATAATCCTCACTCTGTCTGGGGCAAAGACCTTTATCGTGCAACTGCAGTGGGTAACACACATGATCCTGCATTCTTAAAAGGTCCTGAAAAAATCCTTAAAATGTGAAAAAGTCCTAAAAAAAAAATCAGAAAGCATCCTGAGAAAATACAAAAACATCCAAATCAATGTCAAAATCCAAAATCAAAGTCAATCTGATCAATTCAATTGATCACGTCAATCAATCTTCGTCCTTGTCTAAACTACATTGTCTCTGCGCATTTGCTATGTAGGCAAGATTCATCATTGAATCCCCGAGACATTAGGTTAGTCCTTCTAGGTTTGTCAAAATAAAATCATGATTCAAGCTTTTGTCCTTCAGACAATGTCATTGGTCGTGTCGAACTACAAGATCTTTGAGTGCATGACATAGGAAAGGCCATCAATCGATGGACCCCCGAGGCCGCACTAGGTCAGTCCATTAGGGTTCATGGCACTACACATTCACACACGTCAAACTATCTTCAAATCAAGTGAATCTTATGTCAATCTTGAATTATCAGTCTATCAGAAATCTATTTCGACAAACACTTTTAGTCAATTCAGCATGTCAACAATGACATGTAGTCAAAATCATATCAAGACAATTTACCATGGAAAAAATTTCGGTTCCTCTTCAAATGCATCCTTCTGAAAAGCAACTCTCGTCATTTCTCTATGGTTATGGATATGTCATTCCTAAGCATCGTCATCATCATTTGGTATTTTGATGGATTCTCCGAACTCCAAGAATCGGTCTCCTAGATATCAACGTCATTCAGGATGTGTCCTTCCTGAATTTGATATTGCTCAACATTTGACAACACCTAACATTAAAACACTTGGCAAACTTTTTTTTTTCTGTCTTTTGATGATTATCATGAAATTAGTTCCTTATGTCCTAGGATCCATGACATACCATGATGATTATCCTTGTCTGATTATCACTCTACTATTAGTTTCTCCAGGATATCCTGACTTCAGGATTTAGAGAAGCAACGACATAGTACAATGATTTTTACTGTCTGTTTTTTACTATCAAGCTAGTTTCTCAAGGATGTCCTATCATCAGGATTTAGAGAAGCATCGACATCTCATGATTAGTTTGGTTTTTCTGGCAATTGGTCATGAAAAAGTGACTAGGGGTTATTGTGTTCCTTACACGAGTCATGATCATCCTTGTCTGCGACTGTTGATCTACATGATGGTTTGACCTTACACACTTTTGATCTATGTCATATCATAGTGTTTGTTGACCATCATGACATTTTCGCCCAATGATGATTAAAGAGCAATAACTAGGATAGCACTATAGCAAAGCTTTGAAGGATTTTTAATTTTCGCACTAACATGCATATCTTTCTTCGCACTAACATCTTCGCCTTCTCTTCTCTCATTCCCTAATGATATCCTGTGACATACAAAAACAAAGTTGCATACATAATGGCATGAGCATTTCATATTCACATTGCATAAACGCTATCATTTGCATCCATTCATAAAACCATCATTGGCATCAACATATAAGCATCATAAATGAACATTTGCATCAACATATAGGAATCACATCATCATCACATTACACAATGCATACATAACCACATCCATAATTGCATTCATAAACATAAGCGTAAATACACCTCATAGCATCATAAAGGCATCACATAAGCATATGATCTACCTCATCCTCCTCCTCCTCCTCCTTCTCATCTCTCTCCTCCTCGGCCCAGACCTCCTCCACATCTATGTCAAGAGGATGTCCCCCAACAAGTGGATCCTCCTCTACTCTCTCCTCCACCCTCACCTGGACCTCCTCCTCTCCACCCATCACCTCCTCCTCAACCCTCACCTCCACCACCTCCTCTCCCCCTCTGACTTCCTCATCTCTCTCCTCCCCCTCCTCCCGTATGGGTGACAATGGTACACCACCCACTCTCTGCCTAACTCTCCTGGGCTACCTCTACCCTCTACCATCTCTCCTCCTCCTCGCATCCCTCCCATCTCCTCCACCCCCATTGTCTCCTCCACATCCTCCATCTCCCCCACCTCCTCCGTCTCCCCCATCTCTACCCCCGACACCTCTGTCATCTCTCCCTCCATCTCTGCTACCCCGACCTCTCCTCGGTATGCATGGAATGAATGACCTTCGATCTATCGGTGGTGGACCATCTGGATCTGTCAACAGGATGGGCCTGTGAACCTGCCACCAGGCGTCAAACTCAGCAGACATCCCTGGATCTACTAGACCCCCTCTCCACACCCACTAAACTGCCACCAAACTATCAACCTACTGCTCTACCACTGTCACTGATATGGGTGGCCCCCACATGGTCTCCCTGGAAGACCGAGCATACTCTGTCGTGCCTACTAGCACAACCTGCTGTTCTCCAAACTGTCGTAGTACCCGATGGGGTAGGTACATCTCAATAATCTACTGGGTTTGTACCGTGCGACCAATCAGATATCAAAACTCTTTGCAAAAGGATAAGTGGTCATCCTCATCTGACCACTGAGCACAGTCTCTATAGGGTCTCCAAACAAAACTGATCATCGTATCAATCTGATGATGCTAGTACCCAGTATCTCCCACACGAGTTTGGCTAACTGATCCCGCATATAAATAAACATACGACATCCCATCACCTAGCTGCTGAATCTGCACTGGTGGTCGAAACACGGGAATGCACTCCCATACCCAGATCATCAGGAGGGTAGTGCCACAACTGATACTGTGCCCCTAGTGATAGACAACCTCATGTAACTGATGATAAAGCATGGCCAACAAGCAGGGCCCCTAAGCAAAAACAGTCCTCTGTCCTCGCATGCGAACAAGTACTTCCCCCCATCCAATGGGAAATTCATGACCACGATGATCTGGGATCAGCAATCTGGCAATCAAAGTCATGAGCATGGCTTCAAACCTAGGAAACCGGTCGGCTACAACATCCCAACCAATCTCGTAACTATCCATGCCCAACTAGGGACCATCAACACCCTCATACATCTCAGACAGGGCTTGTCGCCCTCGGTGTGGATCATAGGTGACTCTCTCTCCACTAATCGGAATGCGGAGAATGCGGTAGACATCCTCCAAGGTCACTATCGCCTCTTCGGTAGGTAGGTGAAACAAACAGGTCTTTGAATGCCACCTCTCACAAAGGGCTACCAGCAAACCCCTATTTTCCTGAATAATGGGCATATAATTAACGTGATATAACCCTAGTGCCATCAGCCGCTGCCTCTGTCTATCGCTCAAGTGATCTTTGAAGGCATATGTCGCTAGTCGAAACTCTCGGGTATAAATCGGCATAAGACGACTCTGCACAAGAAAGGCCAAGGATTAGCACATATTGAGCAACATTATGGAAATTTTACTACTACTGGCAAGTCAAGGGTACATAAAGGCTAATCTCGGCACAAGGTCAACAAAAGTCAACTTTGGTCAATTGCAATTGCATTGCGTTGACCACAAATGCGTCACAATTATTCAATTGCAGCTCTGCGCATAACAATTGCGTTGCAATATGTCGAATGCGTCGTTCTGGCTAGCAAATGCGCAACCTGACAACGAAGGCGTCGTTCTGGCTAGCAAATGTGTAAACTAACAACGAATGCGTTGTTTGGCTTAACAATTGCGCTGGGATTTTGTAAATGTGTTGTTTGACTTGTCAATTGTGTCGCAAAATGGAAAATGTGTCGCAAAACCCTCACTTGCGTCGCAGCATGACGATTCTCCACCATTGATTTAATTTTATTGATTCAACGTCCTCTGTTTTCGAAACCGTTTGTGCCATCACTTTTCTGGTCATTAATTGAGTTAGTCGGGATATTTTCCAAATTTTTCTGACCCCGGGTTGAAATTCAAAAAATTTCCCGAGGAGGCATAGGCACTTCGTACCTTCACTGGGGCATATTCTGGACTTGTTTTCTTTGCCACAATGCGACAAGTTGCATTATGACAAAGAGGGGCAAATGTAGACACCTAAAAATGACTTAGGCCTACGACCACTATTTTACCACCTTTCGTCATAACATGATTATAACATTTTAATTATATTTCTAACCCACCTTCAACTATTAATTAAATAATTTATAATTATTTAATTAATTCATAAATTCTTCATGATTATTAGATTAATAAATCTTATTTATTTATTTAATATGTCACTAATTATCAAAGTCTTCTTGCAATTAAATAAAATCTTATTTAATTAATCCTTATCATTAATGTCCTCTTGATTATTTATTTAATGTGTCACTAATTCCTAAATCCTCTTAATTAAATATATTTGATAATTTATCTAATTAATTAACTACTTCTTCTAAATTAAATAATTATTTTTAATTATTTAATTGTGACATGTGACATTTCCTTATTTTTAAATAAAGTAATTTATTTTAAACTAACTTCACACAGTTAACTGATTCTTCTTTTAGTAATTAATTTCAAAAATCAATTACTCATTATCTCACAAATCCATATTTTAAATTAATTTAATTCAAAAGGAAAATATTTTTCTACAAATCAAGTAATTGCTAAAATTACTGATTTTCTAAAATCTCATCCTCTTGTCTTCTGTTTTTTACTAATTTCATCTCAATGTCACGTTTATTCTCCACCATTGATTTAATTTCTTAAATTAAATCTTGTCCACACATTTGGGGATTGTTGCCCTAACCCTAATGTAGAGTTGCCTTATTGAATCTTGACCTTTGATTCTAGGGCATTTCTTAATTTCTCATCTTGTCCGTCCATTCAAGATTGCATTTTTTATAAAATGATAATCTTGATCTCATTTTCAGGATGAATCATTATCATCTCTTAGCATTTTGGTAATCACATTATCATTAATTGTCATATCATCTTAAGCTTATTTAATAATTTGCATATTACGATTGAATTTCTAGTTTGCATATTAGAGAGCATTTTTTTATAAATCCTTCAAATCTTGTTTAGGTCTAGACATTTATAGTTTGCTCACACAAACAAATCTGAGGGCATCCTTTTATCACAACAAGTTAGGAGGTACAATGGAAATGAGCCATGGAGGAGAGAAATGGGTGAGACTGTTCTAGTCTCATTCCTTTTCTCACTATTTCTCCTTTGCATTCCATTGATTGATAGTATTTTTATTGCATGCATGTTCTAACCTAGTTCTATCTTGCGGAATATTTTATCTATCATTACAAATATGAGATTATCGATGTTCTAATTTATGGGATAGGGTATGGAAATGCATCAAAGCATATGCAGACATATTTAACTATTGTTAAATACTTTAGGAACTTTCAAGCAAATGCAATTGGCAGGTACAACCTTTCCAGCGTCCCCTTCGCCTATGCCAAACTGGAAGCTTTGCAACAGGGTATGGACATACATCAAAGCATAAAAGGGTGGGATGTATTTTGGTAGATGTAATTGCAACTACACTGTTAGATACATATACAGAATGTGAACTAAGCCATGCAATTTGTTTGACAGAATGTCTCAAATAAATGTGGTTGTGGGGATTTGCAATAGTTGCAAGGTATGCACAAAATAGATTTATTGAACAAGCTTTAGAAACTTTCACACTAATGTAATCAGTAGTTGTTAAGCCAAAATTAATAGCATACATGCACGCAAAATGCAGAAGGATAGACAGGCTATGCAGGTTATTTTATAAATTGTCTCAAAGGCTCAGTGCAATAGATATGCATACCTCTACCAAATGTATAAAAAGATAATAATAAAGACATTCGTTTGCTTGTACAGAGAAGTATTGCATAGAAGACAACCATTGGTGCACCCATAGTACCCACCCTTTTAATGAGTAGATAACAACAAATTTGTTTATAATGAAATAAAATACAACATGCAAAATAGATAACAACAGATTTGTTCTATAATGAAATAAAATGCAGCATCTAGAATAGATAACAACACATTTGTTCTATAATGAAATAAAATGCAACATCTAGAATGATCTAGCGGTGTATCGTTCCCAGAACAACTAAACAAACATTGAACCCAAGGCTAGAAACTTACCTCAGAATTTCACACAAATTCTCTCTCAGTGTGCCTGCAAAAATCTTCTCCCCCCTTCCTTGCCTCACCTCCCCGTCAAAAGGAAATCATCCCCCATCCTAAAAGGGGTAGCTGAGAAAATGTAAAATGCAGCGAACCTGCCTTCTCCCACAATAAAATCTATATCCTCTTTTCATTTATGCAATGATAGTTTAAAAAGCTCCATATGGCATGCCAACTCTCTCATCACAAACCCCAAATAATTATGATATTGTTGAAAATATTGGTTGTCAAATACACACGCAACAAAACATGACATGGACCTCTGACAAAGTGAAGGATAGTGATTTACCTATTGGATCACGTTGAGCATGGAAAGCTTCAATCGACAGTATTGATTTACCTATTGGATCATTTCTCTCTTTCTGCCTATTCATTCTGATGATGGATCATAGAATATGATCTGAAAGTAAAAACATGCACACAATTATTTCCAGAAATCTTGATTATAATATTGATTTTACTAAAGTGTCATAAGAATATCTCATGATACGAATAGAGAAGTGATTAAACATACCCCTAAAGCGAGCATCCCTCCATGAATGCATTTGTGTGTGAGGTCACATTGATTTAAGGCGTCCTATCCCATCATTTGTAGAGATACTAACATGCTTATTGCTATTGGATGTTTGATGTGGCTCAAGCTACACCTATCCCATCCCCCTCTCTTGGTCCATGCAGCCATGTCTTCTTTTAATAAAATTTGGTATTACTATTATACCTTTTAATTACCGACGGAGAGTTAAGCTATTAAATTTAACAAATAAAGCATCATAATATTATTCTAGCTTTTAATTTTCAAATAAAATAATATAAGAGTTAAGTCCAATTTTGGTAATTGGTTTGGTGCGGGCATCAGGATAACATTGTCGTGTGTTGCAACTGAAAGAAACAAGGCAACAATGACTAAGCACATTTTGTCAAATATTCTATAGAATAGTATTGCACTTACAATATTTTATTTCTTAAGGTTCACTAGGATGTGGAGCACCGTGTCATATCTAAAAAGATATGGAATAGTTTCATTCCATTAGTATTATTATTAATCATTTACATTTTACAAAAACTCGAATAATTTAAATTATGTTGTTTCGTGTAAGAAATTAATACTTTAATAGGCTTCATAACTATCACTTTTGGATATATCCATTTGTAAGTGGTTATCCAGTGCATATTAGTCATAATACAAAACTAGAACCAATGGATAAATGCTAAGTCCTTTTTATTTTACAAATGTTCCATGATTATTTTAAGTCCTTCACGATTAATGTCCTTTTCAATGATTTATCAACAATAAACAACCAACTAATAACCAAGTAACCCTTATATAGAGGGTCAATTAAAGTATTGTTCTACTAAACACTAATAGAATTACAATGTCTCTATTTAATATTGTGCATTTACTTCCCATGTTAATGTACTTTTATAAGTACATATTACCTACATTTATGAGCATCTTTATTAACTAGTTTAGAACTCTTAATTAACAATAGAATATGAAATCATGAAAGTTATTCTTTAATTTGATAAATATTTTAATATAGAGATACTTCTTTAAACATATATGTTGCTTCATCTTGAGTTGGATGATAAATCAACTCTATATAACCTTTTTACCGATGATAGAGACACTACTTGCACTACCTAATACATGTATTCAATAATGAATGTCTTATCTCCATCTTATGAATTAGAACAACCTAGAAAATGATATGTTCAAGTTTACATGACAAATCCTTGTTCTCACATAATGCAAAGAGTTTTAAGCTTTGTTCCATTACTCTGTCCTAACTATGAAGTAAGCTACCGATTCACTCATATCATAAAATTTATGAAATATACTCTTACTTGGTACATTATTACTAATTATTTGAAGATCCATAGATGCATTATGGAGAATTGACTTGGAGGTGGCCTTACATCATAAAACAGTGTTCAATTTCCTTTACCCTATAATTGAACTCGCATTACGATATTTTTAAAGAGAGGTAGATTATTTCCACAAGGTTTATCAGTGTCGCAAATACCATCCCAAATATGGCAACACATAGTCACTTATTTATCATTTTTAATCTATCTAACTATTGGTTAATGGAATGCACATAAGAAAATAGAATAGAATGAACCAAACAGAAGGCGGGGCCTCACATTTTATATGTCTAGATTATTAGTATGATTCAGTTCATAGATATGTGTATTATTTATGCAATTATTAAACATGATCTTGATTATTTGATGATCAAATTCAATAATTTATATATACATGGTGTTACACCCCAAATTGTGAGGTTACTATTTACTATTACTAAATAGGGTAAATGTGAATTCTGGAGATGAATTAATGATGCTTGTACCTAGTTATCAATATGAATGTTATATCATTTGATGTTATCTTAGTTGATGTTATTCATGGTGTAATAATGCATAAATGAGAATAGATGGTTATTGAATCATTGTTATTCTAACTTTAAAGATGTTTATATATGGTGTTTATTGTTGTGAACAATTGACTGCCAAAGCATGTGCTAGTGGTTGCAAGTAAATGTCCATTTCTCCAAGGGGTGGGGAAGTATCACTTGGGAGAAGATCTTGGTCAGGTAATCGGTAAAGTAAACTATCTGAGCATATACACACCATCTTATATTGAGTGAACTGAGTCGATTTGTGTGGGTTATAGGTACGTCATCCATAGCTTGTGCATTAGTAGTCTTGTTTACTTTTGCATACTTTTACATGTGATGTTTATCTGTTTGGGGTTTGAGATCATTCTTGTGTTATTACGATCATATGGATAGGTGGGATGAAGGTGGAAGTATATTTATATGTATGCACATACATGTCAGGAGGATCTAACGACACGTATAAGCATGTGTATAGATATACCACACATACACACCTATCAATATGATGGTAACATAAATGGATGTAAGTGAATCAAATGTGGACATATATACAAATGTATAGTATATACAATATCCATAGGTACATGCATATTGATATAAGAGTACGTTGGAAAATGGATATGCTCATACAAATACATCAATATGGTATACCTACACATACATGTACATTGAGGTATATACAGGTATATATATGTATATATGCACACATCCTGTATAATGTGGATATTAATATTATTATTATATTGGGTATGTGCAGGATCATAATGGGCCAAAAAGTGGCAATGGGAAAAAAATCATGTTTTGGATCGTCTCAAAAACACGGAAATGTCGAGTTGACTTTTCTAGGTTCGGGTTTCAGTACATTCAGCCGAAGCAAAGCCCAAACCTAGTTTCTACAAATCGAATATCTGATCCAAATCGGATATCCGATTTGTGCAAACATTATAAATAAAATAGCTGACTATTAAAAGTTCATTTCTCACAGTTTGTACGCGGGCGCACAAGGAAAAGTGAAAATCCGATATCCACTTGTATTAGATATCTGATTTCAAAGGTAAGTATTTGTTTTTTTAATGTTGTAATCGATTTTTCAAGTAGATTCTTATAATTTTAAGTAGTTTTATGATTTTTTTTTTCAAAAGTAGGGTTTTCTATTGATTTTTATTAAAAACTAGAGTTTACAATGATTTTTTATTAAAAATTAATGTTTTTAAATGGATTTTGATTAAAAACTAGTGTTGTTGATGTATTTTTATCAAAAATTAGAGTTTTCTATGGATTTTTGTGAAAAAGTAGGGTTTTTTTTGGATTTTTATTAAAAACTAGGGTTTTTTTTACAATAATTTGATTTATATCGTGTAATTTCAATTAGATTAATTAGTTTTTATTTTTAATCAGGTATTATGGCTAAGAATGAAAATGCACAAATGCCAAACACTCCACCACCTCCGCAGCCACCAATTGAAGACTTAATTGGTGAAAAATTGGGGCAATTGAGGGGCATTTTTGAAGTTTATAAGACAACCCCTCGATTGAGAGATATGACAAACACATTGAAGGAAATAATTAAAAATATAGAAACCCTCTCCACCTAACATAATTCCTTTCATTCATGGTGAGAAGACATGGGGGAATATTATGCATGTGGATTGTCTTACGATGATGTGAAAAATCTCCAAATAACCAAAGCCCGAATAGTCTCTTTATTCACTAACCCCCGCACCGGTTTGCTAATGAATGTTAATAAAACAAAACTTTCTATAAAATGGTGCACACATAGGGACATTGTAGCTAACTTTTGGGATCGTTGGTGTATGGTTTTTGATAAACCACCGAACAACAATTTTGATATACCATTTTACTTTATTAAAAAATTATATGCTGAGTTTGTGTTAGGGCATCATATCAATTACTTTGACATTAAACCCTTCTAGGGCGTCGGTGGAGGTATGCCCCAGGATAGACTAGGCACAGTTAGAGTAGTCTCGTGCCCAAATGTTCTCCTTCCTCCCCTTCCTCCGCCACCTCCAATATATCATCCAGAGATTATCCAGGATGCAACCACACAAACTATTCAGGCTATTCACTCTTTGAGTAGTCATTTGGTTTCGCATGCTTCTACAGTAGCTCAGCCACATTTTGGTGATGTTGGCGAAGGCTCGAGTGCTTATGCATCATCCTCCTCAGGTCCACATATTTGTGTGCCACATACTTGCACTATGTGCCGCCAGATATGCTTGGGTCCTCTTGTACAACCCACTGAGCATCCCTTTGACACTTTTGATTATGACCTCCATGATGTGGACATTATGGATTAGTCACAGGGGAGTGGAGCGCACCCTACAGAGTCCTCTCCTGCTAGAGAGGGGGATGTTGGAATAGTGACACAGGTAAGATTTAAGTTGTAAATTCATAAGTTGAATTTGTTTTTAAATGAATATTAATAAGAAATAGTATCAAGTACTAATATTTATTTACATGGTCTATTTAACAGCTGATGTCTAAGGAGGAGCTCACACGGGTGACTGATAGCACCCTTAGGGCCATTTCATTTGGCTTGGACACACACACAGTATATATTTTTGCACTCACTCATTTAAATTTTTATTATATACTTGCTTGTCATTTGAATTTTCATTAATGAGATTATATAATAACTTATATGTTTATTTTATTTTCCTCTTGTAGGAAATACCTAGTGTGAGTGAGGTGCAGCCTCATCTAGACTATGGAGGTGCAAAGTTAGATAAGGGGAAGGTAATTGAACTCAAATTGGATTGAATTAAGATTTTTAAGGTCTTATATTGATTGTACATACATCGACATAGATTCGTAGTTTCATATGTACTTGTCATTTTTATGTACAGGAAATTATGAGCTACATAGATTTGTTGACAAGTGACACACCACCTAAAGGAGTAGGTATCGGAACACCTCAAGGAGGAGGTGTCGAAACACCTCAAGGAGATAAAGAAAAAGATCAACCTAAAGAGGTACATGTGTTTATTTTATTGTGTCTGGTAAATATGTTCCTATTACCAATAATCGTATGCTAACTTGGATCAATTTTATGTTTTTGTTCACATATATAGATTGGCATTTCAAAAGTTGGTTTGGTATATTCTAGGACTCTTGACCCTTTGAAGAGACGTATATTTCAGGTAATCAAGATTTCAATTTTAGAGTTCAACTAAAGTTCAATGTATATTGATTTTGATGTTAATTATTCGATTTTAAATTATATAGTATAACTAATCTCAATTGTGGTTTGAATTTTTCTTATGCAGCTACCTTCAGAGCCAATGAGTGCTTCAAAGAGGCTCCATTTTGATGATCCACCAGTAGTTTAGGATGAGATAGACATTTTGGCATGTAAATTTTGAATACATATTGAGATGGCATATGCCACATTTTATAAAACTTTTTTTGAGTTGGTGTCGATGCCATTTTTGTATATGGACATACACTTGATTATTGGATAATTTGATATATAGAAGTTGACAATCAAAATTTAATTTGTTCCTCATGTGCATGATTAAACTCTTTGAAAATTTTATCTTGAGCAATGGTTAAATATCAATGTACAATAGCATAAAAAAGAATGGTTATATTATGTTACAGTTTATATTTATATTGTTGATTACATTGCATTACACATATTCAAACTCAAATCATTACTTCACATTGCATAACTAACAACTAGATGTTCATAGATGAAAAAATTTCAATTACAATATAGTTTTTACAAAGTCAACCTAAGTAGTTATGCAATTACTTCACATTGCATAACTAAAAACTATGAGCAGTTGTCAATTGAATTTGCTTGTCATGGAATTCTATGAGACCACATTTATTTGAAGCTTTTTTTCCAAATAGTCCACTGCCTTGTCTATGGTACCACATTTTGCATACATGTCTACTAAAGCTTTTTATCAAACAGTTCACTGGCTTGTTGGTAGGGCTTATTGGAACTTGTATCCTCCGACTTCACTCAATCCTAAAACCACTTCATTCCCTCTTAACTTTGTTTGCTTAAACTTAAAACATCATTGTATTATGCTGCCCCATAATTTGGCTTACACTTTCTTTGTAAAATCACCAATTTTCCCTTGTTTTTGCCCCTTCCAACTAGGGTTTCACACTTTTACTCTTCTTGGGTTACTCTTAATCACTCAGACCTATTAAACACTATTAAATACACCTATTCCAATAGTTTCCAACAAGTTCCAACCTATTTTCATTCAACTTCTCAAAAACTCACTCTCTAGCCTTACTCAAAAGGCACAAAAATTTATGTTTCTTAACAGGGCAGCCTTCTCAGACCACTCTAATCCCTTTATCACCCCTAAAAATGTGTTCCTACTGTTGATGTTATTAGTACCATCGGGCTGCTTCTTCCAGCGATCACATTAAGCTGTAATAAATTAAATGATAGCCTATGGCTATTTAATTTATACTCATTTCCTCAATCAAGTTCATTCAACATAATTCGCATTCCAAGCAGAAGTTTGCACTTGAGCAGCAACGCTTCATCTTACAGCAGCAGGCCGATTTCAAGGAGAAGCATATTCGATTGTATCTTTGCATCTAGGAGAGGTTCTATTATTCATTGCATCAAATTCAGCCATGAGCTGGGCCTAAGTTGTAAGCAGATTTCTGCTCTTATTCCTTCATTATATAAGACATATTTGTTGGGTTTTTCTCCCTCAAGAAGAGGGTTTTCCCAGGATATCTTGTTGTGTTTATTGTCTTATGTGTTGCATTTTTTGAGTGCTTTCAGTTGTATTATCCGATCATTAAAACACTAACATGGTATAAGAGCGGGTTTGAAAAAGATTGTGATCAGATTTGTTATTGCAGCGATACCTCCTTTCCCTTTTTTTTTGTCTATCTCTATCAAGTAGTCAAGATGGTGAATGGTCTTAAAATTGAGGATAGATTTGAAGGAGCATTAAACTTCACTTCATGGAGATTTAGAATTATGCTCAGTTTGGAGGAAAACGAATTGGTTGAGTGTGGAGAGAAAAGTTTTTGAACATACAGATGAGGAAGAGAAAGTTCAATGGAGGAAGAAAGATATCAAGGCGAAGAAGATGTTAGTTGATTCCGTGAAGGACCATATTGTTCCTATCATCTCTAAGTTGAAGAAAACGAGAGAAATGCTTAAGACTTTGGAGGAGATGTATGAGATCAACAACAAAAGTCGTGCTCTAGCCTTGAAGAATGGAGACACTTTTTGCAACTATGAGTCTAAGTGAATGGTTGAAGACATCTCTTCGAAGAGGAAGAATTAACCTTAAGAGGGAGTTCTATGAATCGTTGGGAATAAGTAACGGTTACAGTGTTGCAAGGCCAGATGCTAAATTCTTGAAGTACCTCTTCAGCAGCTAAGATTAGATTTTTTTAAAGTCAATCAACTTGGCTTTAACATTGGTATCTCCGCAAACCTATTCAGAATAGAGTGATCTGAAGAGGACAACCCTAAATCTCTACAAAGGTGTGCGTTGGTAACCATTTCTCTAAGGCAAGCATTGCAGGAAAATCTTAGATGATGAGGTCAAGAGGTCGATGCAAGTTCTTGAAGATTTAGAGGGAGCCTACTGAATCTAAAGAAGATGGTACCCAAATACGCTAAATCACTCTGAGCTACATTGGACCAATGATTTCCCTTAAGAGTCCAAAGTGTTAAAAGGAAGCAATCTTTTACGGACTGTTACTCCAAAACCATGATGCTTATAGACTCTTCGTCTAAGGCTATGGGATTGTGTTGGGACCATCTACAATAACCTCTCTCATTTTTTGCTATCTCGGAGGCGTTTTCCCGTGGTGATGAGTTTTCAGTTGAGAGAAAAGTTGCTAGATGCAAGTAGTGTATAGTTGCAAAGTGGTGCAATTTTCATTCTCGAACTTGTACGACCAAATAGACTGTTCCAACAAGTCCGAATGGGTATGCTTACGCTAGGTATGGTCCTCTTTTGCACCCAAATACGCCGAATCACTCTAAGCTACATTGGACCGATGATTTCCCTTAAGAGTCCAAAGTGCTAAAAGGCAGTAATCTTTGACGGACTTTTAATCGAAAACCGTAATTCTTAAAGACTCTTCGTCTAAGGATATGGGATCGTGTTGGGACCATCTACAATAACCTCTCTCGGTTTTTTCTATTTCGAATGCATTTTCCCGTGGTGATGAGTTTTCAGTTGAGGGAAAAGTTGTCAAATGCAAGTAGTGTAAAGTTGCAAAGTGGTGCAAATTTCATTCTCTAACTCGTACGACCAAATGGACTATTCCAACATGTCTATATGGGTACGTTTATGCTAGGTATGGTCCTCTTTTGCACCCAAATATGCCGAATCACTCTAAGCTGCATTGGACCGGCGATTTCCCTTAAGAATCCAAAGTGCTAAAAGGCAGTGATTTTTAACAGACTATTTCTTAGAAACCATGATGATTACAGACTCTTCATCTGAGGATATGGGATTATGATTGGACCATCTACAATAACCTCTCTCAATTTTTCTATCTTGAAGGCGTTTTCCCATGGTGATGAGTTTTCAGTTGAGGGAAAAGTTGTCAAATGCAAGCAGTGTAAAGTTGCAAAGTGGTGCAACTTTCATTCTCTAACTCATATGACCAAACAAACTATTCCAACAAGTCTGGATGGGTGCATTTACGCTAGGTATGGTCCTCTTTTTCACCCAAATATGCCAAATCACTCTGAGCTGCATTGGACTAGCGATTTCTCTTAAGAATCCAAAGTGCTAAAAGGCAGCAATCTTTGACGAACTATTTATCAAAAACCGTGATGCTTACAGACTCTTCGTCTAAGGATATGGGATCGTGTTGGGACCATCTACAATAACCTCTCTCGATTTTTTCTATCTTGAAGGCATTTTCTCATGGTGATGAGTTTTCAGTTGAGGGAAAAGTTTTCAAATGCAAGCAGTGTAAAGTTGCAAAGTGGTGCAACTTTCATTCTCTAACTTGTATGACCAAATGAACTATTCCAACACATTTGTATGGGTACATTTATGCTAGGTATGGTCCTCTTTTGCACCCAAATATGTCGAATCACTCTGAGCTACATTGGACCAACGATTTCTCTTAAGAGTCCATAGTGCTAATGCCAATGAAATGTGGGGGCAGAAAGATTTAAGGTTGGATCAAGATTCTGCAAGTCCTAGCTCTTGCATTAGAAAAATCTTACCCAATCAACTTGAATCAATTACATGGGAAATGAAATTCACATGAACTTTTTACATTTTTGTTTTTCGAAAAAGTGGCAAGCCACTGTAATTTATTATATATAAATAGAAGATATTACAAAATCTGGTTCAAATGAGCATACCGACACGAAAGAACCAGGAATAAAACCTCCGGTTGTAGCTCGATTAAGTACAAAAATCTCTTTACATTTTAAACATACCCTTTATACAATGCCAGACATTTGACCCGTATTTCAAAAAACATCACTAGATATAGATTATGCCTATACACAGTTATGACCTTTTTACATTGTTTCACTTTTCAAAATTTAATTTTTACAAAATTTTCCTATTTGAGGCATTCAGGGCATAGTCTTCCACAAGAGTAGTATGTTGGCGTTCTAGAGTGACAAGCACCTGTACAAACCATCAAGGTAGTAGTTAAACTACATACAATAGAAAATATGCTTAGAATAACCAATCTATATTATTTTAATTTGTCACATACCTCTCCGAAAAGATCAGAGCTGCCTATTGTTGCAGTAAGTCCATGATCAATCATGCCAGGAATATCGCAAAAAATTTCAAATGATAAATCTATATTGTCACAAAAAAAAAATGCTTAGACTAACAAATCTATATTAATCTAAATAACCTGAATGATGATGAATTGGTAATGAAACTATAAAAGATGCTTTGAATAACCAATCTATATTATCTTAATTTGTTGCATACCTCTCTGAAAGGATCAGAGTTGGCTATTGTTGCAACAGGTCCATGATCAATCGTGTCAGGAATATCACAAAATTTGTCAAATGATAAATCTATATTGTCACAACAAAAAAGATGCTTAAGAATTGTACCTTCCATTCTTGAATATGCTATTCAAGTGTGCCTGAAGGGTCATCTCTTTGCTTAAGAGTATCCAATATTGCTTCATGATCAGCATTACTAAGTGTCCATAGTTGTTTTGTCTTTGGTTTGGCATGATGTTTCAACAACTTAACATTTGTTGCTATAACAAGGTGTGAATACATGAGAATGGTTTTGTGTTTCCCGTAGTCTTCAAATGCAGGTATGCCATTATTTCTAATCATGTATGTTTGCAACCAAGTTCCTGCAACCACAACTGAACCTGTAGGATACATGAACCCATCACCATCTTCCATCGATTGTGTTAGCTTGTGTTTTACCCACACACATTGAGCCAACCAATATTTTGATCTCTCTTCATTCCCTTGCGGTGCAACAACTGCAAAAACATGTCTTGGTTGTAGTAGGTCCGAAAGCCAATTGTAATCAAGTGAACTTTCCATTGTGTAATTTTTCGTGGATATAGTTTGAGATAAAGGAGTTAGATATTGCGGAACCCTTGTATCCATCCACTCACTTGACTCGCATTGATCCCACTCGCACTGAATACAACTGTGACAAAAACAAGCCAACTATTGTGTCCAAATGGTCCATGTGCTTGCATCTGAGCTTCGAAACGAATGCATCTTTGAAGAATCTTTGATTGTATGACAATCCAATCTGCCTCCCACTGTACCCTCCTCAACCAACCAAAAGAATTTGTGCACTGTTGAATCAAGTGTCCCTCCCTGTGACAATGTTGAACTACAGCAATCAACAATAGAATGTGCATCACTAAATTTTTCTCCTTAACTAGAGCTTTCTTTACACATGCACCTTCTCCATCATGCTCCCCTTTCCCATGCCTAGCTTCAAAAAAACTCCAAATATTAGGTACACCCCTCTCTACATGCATTCTACTCAACCAATAAAACATACGAGCAATCTTGAATTGACCTGAGCAGTTATCTGACCAAATGAGATGTTGGCCCAGTGCTATATTATGCTCCTGCAAGAACTCAAAATAATTCTCGAAACAATGTTGGACATACTCGGACGAGTGAGATCTATCATCACTCATATAAAAATAATACTCTCTGATTATATTTTGATCCTCCTCTATACTATCAGGTGCATGTCTAAACGTTATGTGGACAAAAATAGCAATCTGAATGGAATTATAATACTGAGATTGTACCTCATTTTGTGGTTGCAATGTGTAGTTTTCTATAAAATCAACCACTGATATAATAGTGCCAATCGAAAAAGAGTCCTTACATATCCTAAATTGTTGATCCAACCACTAAGACCTATGACTATGCCTTGCATATTTTTAGAAAATATTGTCCTTAAAATATGAAATAAAATCAGCAACACTGCATTCTTTTGTAACCAACTTACATCTAGAACCTTCACCTCCACTCTGCAAAGTATATTTGACTATCTCATATCTCTTTTTCGCAACAAGATTCTTTCCAAATTCATATTTGGAAGCCTCATGAAAACATTGAACAAACTTTGACAAGCCACCACATTGTGAGCACTTCGCATTTAAACAATCATTTCTATAGAAAAAGGAACCATCATCCCTAGAACATAAAAATAGATCTAGCAAGTCCCTTGATGATTTTGGAAGATGCATTGCACCACACTCTTGCAACATTTCATTAGTATGCAAAGTAGAACAGATATAGCATAATAGTTCATGGTACATTGAAAACTCCACATGGTATTTGCAACAACAAGTATTACGAATCTTAAGAGGCACACAATAAAATGGCTTCAAACCTTCAGAAGTCCTTTGCAAAATTTCCATATTTGGATGTGTTTGAATAAATTTGTTGAACAACATTGTTTGGCTTGATTCCAAGAAATGTTTAGGATGTGGTGTATGGTCTCGACTGCCAATTCTTAACTTTAAAACATCATTTGTATAGGGTGATACTCTAGAGTTATCATGCCAAAATTGTTGAATTGCCTACTTTACATTATCGGTTAGCTTCTTATCAACACGTGGAAGCCTCCCGAAAAAATCCCATGTATCATTTTGAAGAGGATCATCTATTCTTTCTCTTCTTGCAAGTGCTCTATCCAAAGTTTTATGATTTATGTCAAATTCAATACAAGTTTGTCTCATAAAGTGAGCCTTTTTCAATTGATGGCTTACTAGGGCAGTTGTAATGACTCTTCGAGCAGCTCTCTTATCTTTTTCCTTGTTATTTTTTCCAATAGACTTGAGAGCATTAAAAGTATTTTTGACAATAACAGAATTTTTTTCGGTCTTCTTGTTCACACGAATCTTCAATTTGTCTAGCAAAGGTCCCATCTTTTGCATCTTTACCAATTGTACAAAAATTTGGCATTGCTCGATCAATGTCTTATCACTGAAATATTGGTTGAAAAGTATTCTAGCCCACAACCGAACAGTTCATGTTGACCTCTTGCCTTCATGGGGTTTTTCTATGGCCCACAAATCCGATATCCGATATAATCGGATATTTGATTTGGAAAACATTTCAAAATGTTTTGTAACGGTAAGATTTTAGCTCTACACATCGAAGTTTCACAAATCGGATATCCGATTTGTACCCACATAGACCTAAGGGTTAATGGTAGAGAGTGGGAGAGTGGGAGATTGAGAGAGGTAGAGGGAAAGAGGGAGAGAGAGGGAGAGAGAGAGAGACAGAGAGAGGGAGGGAGAGTGGGAGGGAGAGAGAAGGAGAGGAAGAGGGAGAGGGAGAGTGGGAGAGAGAGGGAGAGGGAGAAAGGGAGAGTGGGAGAGAGAGAGAGGGAGAGAGGGAGGGTTTAGGGTTGAGGGTGAGAGGGAGAGGGCAAGAGCGAGATGGACAGATGGAGATGGAGAGAGAGGGAGAGAGTTGGAGAGTGAGAGGGAGAGAGGGAGGGAGAGAGGGAGAGAGAGAGGGTTTAGGGTTGAGGGAGAGAGGGATAGGGAGACCATGAGTGTGGGAGAGTGAGAGGGAGAGTGGGAGAGTGAGAGAGA